>JARQZK010000866.1:177500-179129 GCA_030704885.1 Cynegetis impunctata
ATTGCGATCGACTCGAGATCTCTTTCAGAAAGAGTCAATCTCGTTAGCAATTGGATTTTGTTTTTCTTGATCACTATATTATCCTTTGCCACTTCATTGAAACAGTCCCAAAAAGTGTCTTGAGCTTCCTTGTGAAGTTGGATCCAGTTTCATCTTCTTTCATTTGTGTAGCAGGTGTCGAAGACGGCGATGATCTGTTACTGTGAGAAGAAGATTCGTCGTAAGATATTTTTATATACTCTTTTATGATTTTCGGTCTCGCTTTTTCAGTTTTAAGAACTCCTAAATAGTCTGACTTGAACCCTGGGTCTAAAACGGTAGCAATTAGGTAGTTCGATCAATGATCTTCTAACGTGCGGTAACACCCGAACGCGCCCGAATATTTCGATCTTGTTCAGGGCGCCTATGTTCAAATCAAACTGATCGCGAAATGTAACGCGATAAAGGGCCGAATATCCAGTAGCCGAATATCCGGCGCTCCGGCCTCGTAGCTTGCCGAATATCCGGTATCCGGCCAAACCACTATCCGTTTCATCTCTAGTTTATAACCAATGTGAAATTTCATACAAATATAAGTGAAATTGAGTAGTTTAGTATTTCATTACTGACTGCTTCAATTATTGTCCTTCATTAAATCTTTTTGTATATACCTGCATAAGCATAGCGTGGATGTTCTTCAACGTAGGACAAAAGTAAAAACCGCAAGATATGCGAAATACTCAAAATGGCTTTTATAATAGAACATTTCTAGCTATAGCTTGCAATGGTATTCCACTACTTATTTCAAAGATATTACTTATGTAACAGTTTTTAAATCGCATGAATATAACTATCAACATCTAATAAGAAAGTTTTTACGAAAATAAACAAGTTTTCAATTTAAATAAATATGGGGTAATTGTCCCCCTGTTCTTGTCTGGTTACGCCCATGTGTGCCGGAACATCAGAGAGGAAATGAGTGAAGTTCTGCGCATCAAACACTATGCAACTCGGGATCACAGGTCGTCATTTCTGTAATCAGTTTCACGTCATGAATGGCTTTATTAATTTTCGTGGCGTGTATATTCAGCTACTAATGAATGGAGTTGTTGTTTGCGTGATTAATAGTAACTTTATTAAATTGAGCGTGCTCAAAGATGGCCCAAAGTACTTGAATTCAATTTCCAAATGAATTAATATGTGGATGCATTACAGGGTTTGAAGATACTATTCACACATCACCCGGATTATTATCAGGATTTCTTTGAAAAATTACGATAACAGAAAGGTTAATGATATTTCCGCTGTAATAGGTACTATAAAAAATCGCGTGTGCAGCAGAGCTCCGTCAGTAAGGTCGTATTTTTCCAGCGAAGTGCATCGCCTCGATATGTGATTCGAACAGAATAGATTATGGTTGGGAAACCATACTCTTATAGCAATAAATTCTAATAAAAATTGAAAAATAATCTATTTCATTCTAAAAAAACTCTATCGCAGCGCGATGCATTAGAAAAGCAGGTTTTCAAATCGTATCCAGTTTGAAAAATTTATTTATTCAATTATGATTTTTGTTCCAAATCCAAGAAACAAAAATTGCGTCCTCTATCGTGCAAACAATATGTATTTCCATCTCAGGGGGATCAACCC
>JARQZK010000867.1:0-20000 GCA_030704885.1 Cynegetis impunctata
TGAAGATTGAAGTAGTTAATGTATAAACTATCGAAAGCATTGAAAGATTTCCTTTACATCATTTTTGAGCAAGACTGCACCCCAGCTTTCACTGGAAATATCACTAATGAAATTTTGAATATTTTGTTGACTAAAGTCTCTCTTGAACTCAATATCGTCGACTGAGGCTCTCTTGTCTGCGGCCGAGAATATAATCGCCCCATGATCGGAATGAAATACGTCTGACACTCTACTTGTACCAGATAAAATATTCGAAAAGATATAATCAAGGGTATAATTTACACGTGTTTTCTCACGAACAATATTTACCACTTTAAAACCATCCATAATACTAGTGAGTCTCATAAAGTTAACTTCATCTCTAATAGGGTCGATATTGAAATCGCCACATGATATTGAATTTGAACGTGGCTTAAAAATATATTCCAACACCACATTCAAGCTGCCACAGAATGAATTAAAACTAGTGTTATTTGGAGACCTATAGCAATTTAATATAACAGTTTTTATTTTACCTATATCAATTGTAACACCGCATGTTTCAAAATCTCTCTCTGCACAGAATGCTGCTAATCTCAAAGGTTGAGCAGACAAGGTATTCTTACACTATATCGCAACCCCCCCACCCCTACGCTGAGATCGACAAAATCTAGATACTATACTAAAATTACTGAAATTAACATAATTAATATTAGTTTCATTGCTTCACATAGACAGAGGACTTCTATATCATTATGATTGCTCAAGAAATCACCAGTGATATAGTCCACTTTGATATCCGAGAGACTGACAATTTAGAAATAATAATTTGAATACTTTATAATCATTGGTATTGTTTACCTTTATGGTGGGAGATCACTGCACCCTGAGGCCATATCTCGCTCTGCCATGCTTTTTCGAGATTATCTTTTTTTATAGTGACTTTACTTGAAGAGTACAACTGTAGATGCATCGATGCATATGGCTCCACAATAATTTCGGGAAAATGATCTATAAACATCGCCTTCAGATCTTCTGATCTAGTTTTCGGCTCCAACCTACTTACATGTAAGGAAACGTATCTTGGAACACCACGAACCGTTGAATTCTTTGTATTCTGACCAAAAATCACTTTTCTGTTTTTACGTCGATTAACTTCTACCCATTCAGAGCAATTGTTTGATACGTTATTAAGATTCTGAATTTCCTTAACTAACTTGAGATTTTGAGCTTCTTCTATAGCAGAACTGACCATTTTAGAGTCAAAAATGGGGTTTTCCTTTGTTTTCTTATCCTTAATAATTATGTTTCCGGATTTCGAACTCTTACTAGATTTAAACTGTACTGGTTTTTCAGACCTTACAGAGCGCTTCTCCGGACCGCTGGGGACATCTGTGCGTGAAATCGCCACATGCAAAGCAGACTGAGAGCTACCGTTTTGTTGTTTAATGAAAGAATCCAATCCATCCGGCAGGGGAGCAGGCATAGCTATTTTTAATTTTTCTTCTAAACTATGGATTACCATTTTTTTTAAGGAGGTAGTATACTCCAGACCTTCCAGGAGTTTCCTTGTGAGCTCTCTTTGAAGGCACTCTACTCCTTTTTTGAGTAAAACTCCGCTATCAATGGGATTTCCCGTTAAATTGCATAATTTACACTCATCACAAACCCACATTAAGTTTGTATTATCACTAATAATTTTAAGCCAGGCATCCTTCAGTGATACACAGGCAGAATGAAATTTAAGTTCACATTTGAAACACTTAATTCCTGAATAATTCAAATCAACCTGCCAGAGGAGCCACTTCCATGAGATACGATGGCATGGTGTTTCCATTCATCCATCATTCAATGCCATGAAACTGGCTCCGCAGAGAGGTTGATTTCATCGAATTTTCAAGTGGCCGTATGAGCAGCAGCGCTCCGTCACTAAGGTCGTATTTTAGCCTCACTTTGTTTTTTCACATAAAATTTCTTAACCCCCAATTAACATTGAGGGCTTAAGAGATACACTAAGCTTGAGTTCCTACAAAAACGCATAAAATTTCGACATAAACCTTACGGTTGCGAAGAAAAACATTTGAAACTCCCTAATAGCACCTCACTATTATCAATCGAATTCACTTTATATTTGAGCATTCTAACTGAATTCAAAGTATATACAGAGGTTAGTCGCCTTCAGTATGCAAGTGTGGAAGTAGTCTTAATCTCTTCGTTTGACCATGTAGAAACATAATTTTGATGGTGGCTCTCTAAAAAAATGGTGCGTTTGGGCGCTGCGGGCCAAAAACAAAATGGCCGCCATCACAAACATGTTTTTCTATTTATATCAGTAACTGTTGAAGATACGAAAAATGTTGTTGAACAAAAAATGTAGCCTGACAGATTGTGCATAGAAAAGGTCCTTACAACTTTCTTTGTATAACTAACCGTTTTCTCAATAAAATTACTTTTGTAAAAAGAAATATTAAGAAATGAAAAAATCGAATTTTTAGGGTTTTGCAAGCACATATTCAAAGTTTTTGAAATTTTTTACAAGTTTACTGATTTATTACATAATAACTGTATTAAACTTTAATAAATAAACAAATATACCATTTTTATAATTTTTTTATGTAGGAAATGGAAAGGGGAAAGAGACATTTCTTGAAAAGCTCTAATTTGTAATAACAATACTGTTGAAGAAATACAATGTTACAGGATTACATAATATGTTAAATTCTCAAATACAATCAATATCACTGTCAATGTCAATTTCACTTGAACCTAGATCTTCATCATTGTCTTCCTCGCATTCTCCCGTATTGTCGCAATGGTCAGGATCACCTTCGCATTTGCACATTCAGAACATCGGAGTCCATTCGACTGACAGGTACATGGAGGACAGCAACTTCTTTTTGAGCATGAGCAGCGGCAAAGCTCCAAGATAAGCTTTGGTGCACAGGGGTTGGTACAAGCAACAGGCTCGTATGCACTACCTATTTTCTGCCATCCAAAATCTGAAGGTGACGGGTTATTAGGATGCTGAATTAGATCCTGATTCCACTCAAAACACTGAAGAGAGCCCGTAGCAATGCTGGATTTAGTGATTTTGTTGAAGGAAGGTTCTCATCTTGATGTTGTTTATTAGTAAACAAGAACCATCGCACTGCTTCTATGTATGTCATTGTATTTCTTCAACAGTATTGTTATTACAAATTAATGCTTTTCAAGAAATGTCTCTTTCCTCTTTTCATTTCCTACATAAAAAAAATTATAAAAATGGTATATTTGTTAATTTATTAAAGTTTAATACAGTTATTATTGTAATAAATCAGTTAACATGTAAAAAATTTCAAAAACTTTAAATATGTGCTTGCAAAACCCTAAAACTTCGATTTTTTCAATTCTTAATATTTCTTTTTACAAAAGTAATTTTTGTGAGAAAACGGTTAGTTATACAAAGAAAGCTGTGAGGACATTTTCTATGCACAATCTGTCAGGCTACATTTTTTGTCCAACAACATTTTTCGTATCGTCAACGGTTACTGATATAAATAGGAAAACATGTTTTTGATGGCGGCCATTTTGTTTTTGGCCCGCAGAGCCCAAAGGCACCATTTTTGAGAGTACCAACATCAAAATTGTGTTTCTACATGGTGAAAAGTAGAGACTAAGACTACTTTCACACTTGCATACTGAAGGAGCACACGGGAGCCTATATTTGTACATTTGAAAGGGGACTAGGTTCGCAATACTCGAAAATCCTCAAAAACGATTTTAATTTCAGCAATAAAATTACGAAAGTAGGAGAACCATGGAAAACAAGAGATATCTACATAAAAAATGGCGCAAGGAGAGTTTATATTGTCAATATTATACTCATTAGGTGAATAAAAGAAAGAAATTCTTGAAGAAATTAACTATCAGTGTACAAATGAAAGGTATGTCAAAGTTTAAAATACATATCAATCAATATTCAATCAAATTACGCGCTGTTCACTTGAATAAGTAACCCAATTGTCACCTTGATATATGAATAAAAGTTGAGTAATAATTCATGAGACCTCCTTGTCAATGAGAATATGTTATAAAACAATTGATCAAATTATAACGCCTACGATTCTCAGATTATCTAATTCAGATCAAGCTTGTAGTAAATTGCAGTATCGTACTAAGGACTATTTTGATAAACTGTTTCAGAATATAAGACGTTTGAATATTGGTTTATGAAGTGGCTTTTTGATATGTGTACGCGAAATTTTTTATTCAACAGAATAAACAAGGATAGCTGTATCAGCTTGATAACTATCCTGAACATTTTCAAAGAACATGTCAAAGAAAGAGAACTTCCCCCACCATTTCAGAATAGGTAATACAGAAAAATGACCCTAACAAGAGTTGTGGAATTAGGACAGTAGTTTCTAAATTTGATATTTTTTACCAGCCTAAATTGGAGAATATTTCGTAAAAAATACAATTATATTTTATAAGTGGTAGATTGCGCCACCAAGCGGAAAAATATGGACTCAAAAACATTTTTAATCATTTTTTTAGGGCAGATTTGCATATATGAATTTTTTTCCCCAAATTCTAGGACATAACGGTTTCCGAGATACGGTCGGTCGCCACCCTTAATGAATCACCCTGTATATACATCTATATATATATATATATATATATATATATATATATATATATATATATACATAATATAGTAGGATTAAAAATTATAGTACTAGCTGTCAGTAGACTGAATGACGTCCCTTCTGCTTAACATTTAATAACCTGATTGTTTGTAGAATTTATTTGTTTGGAGCTTAATAATTTTTCAGCTGTATCTATTTTATTAATAGTAAAGTCGGCTCAGTAGGCTTAGTCTTTGTTTAGGGTACCTTTACATCTGCCATGGCGCTTCAAATCTATTTTGTCTTTAAAAGTAGAGTACTATGCCTTTATATATATTTTTACGGGTTCAGTATATTTTGAAATTCGAAAATTCCTCCACTTTGTTGAATTTATTAATTTGAGTTCTTTGGGCAGTTCATTTACCGTTCTGATCGTTAGAAAATAGCAAATCTATGTAATGAGTTGGACAATATCTAATTCTGGATTTTGGATTGATTGGGCCGATACTTGGTGTAAATTAATAAACATATTAAAACAATGTTATTTTTAACCATTGTTTTAAATATCTAATTCATAAAAATTTTGAATAATTGTAAAGTCTCAAAGTCTCGAGTAATTTTTGTGTTGGTATTGGGTCCATTTGATATATATATATATATATATATATATATATATATATATATATATATATATATATATATATATATATATATATATATATATATATATATATATATATATATTCTCATTTTATATATTATATCCTTCTTTTATTGCGATAAAGCATTTATTTTTTCAAGATTGCAGCCAAAATAGAAACAATGGGTGTTCATAGTGTCAATGATTCAAATTTTTTAGATTCATATGTAATATATACAAATTCTGTAAACGATTTTATATATGTTTCCTTTCTCTTACTTTTAATTGATTCATACGCCGACACATAAATTTAAGTATATATTTATTTTCATAGAAACGTGATTTATAATTTAATCACGTTTCTATGACAAGTTTCGACACGTAAGCACGTGTGTAATTGGCGCATGTTCAACTCTCTATTGTTATCGCCTATATATATATATATATATATATATATTATATAGATATATATATATATATATATATATATATATATATATATATATATATATATATATATATATATATATATATATATATATTATATTATATCTATATATATATATATATATATATATATATATATATATATATATATATATAAACTGTTTCCACTAGCAACTGGAAAGAGCCTATAAAAGACAGAAAGTTGTCCACTTGTGTATTCCTGGTCAGGAGGATGAGAAAAATTTCCAATATTAATATTGCTAGGCTAACATAGTTTTCGTCATTCCATGGTATGGAATTATGTTGTGGGGCCATAGTCCTAATGCGGAAACAAATTCCTTAAGAACTGCAACTTTCATGAACATAACATCCGTGAAAAAAATAACTTCGCACTTCCTTCAGCTAGAATAGAGAAAACTCAGCAGGGACCAAATCATACCTGTATGAAGCTATACAACAGACTTCCAGATGAAATAAAACAATCAAACCAGAAAGATTTCTGGCGAAGAGTGAGGAAACTATTTTAGATAAATATTTACAAGTTGAGTGATTTTTTCAGAAAGTTGATTTTATTTTCACTCGAGGAACTAATGTTTTAACCCGTGTTTCTGAAGTTTCTGTCCAATATACAAAGTTTTAATATATGTATGAACCAGCGTGTATATATTTACATATATATTTATTTATTTTATTTATTGTGGATTCTATTTGTATTGTCTGACAGGCCATTGAATTTTGTTGATGGCATATTATTTCTACATATTTTCTGAATTACTGTATCAAGATATGTTCTGTTATGTGCAAATAAATTATTATTTTTATTATTATTAATACGCCAGAAGCAGCTGAAGCAAAAACGAAACATATTGTGACAGATAGAGTGCCGCTAATCAAATCAACAAACAGAAAGGTGAATGACCGATCATCTTTTCCAAACATTGCGGTGAATATGAGTCAGCTGAGATTCAAAACAAATCAATCAAATCATCATCTGAAAAAGACGCCGATACAGTCAAGAATAATGAAATCAGAAAATAAAATAGAATAATAAAAGGAACTAGAGTTGATAATAACGAACAAATGTTTGGCAGGTGTAAAACAGAGAATATGGCTACATATAGGTAGAGGAGAACTGAATACAACAGAGGACAAAATAAATAAACATCTAACACTATTCCCAGGTCGATCTTTTGTTATAGAAGCTCTTAAATCTAAAGGCGGTGCTAGTAGCATGTCTTTTATGATAGGTAGAGATTTCGATTAGATGAAGGCTCTTTATGATAGCGAAAACTGGCCTAGTGGCGTGACCGTTCGTCTCTTCAGATTTTTTTGAAACAAGAGAATTTCAAACGGAGCATTCGATAAAAATTAACCATACATATCTTACAGTGTCAAATGTAAATACTCAATCCCTAGGAAAAAGGATTGACGCATTCAATCCATTTGTGAATGAGAATATAATATGGGATGTAGTTCGGAACATTAGCTGACCAATGACATTCTGAATAGAATGAATTTTGACGGACATGTTCTGGCAAGTGCATATTCTAGACAATCATCCCGACGTGGTGGTGCTGCTGTGGTCATCAAGAAGGGCGTACATTTCAAGGAAATGCCTGAAATAAGGAGTATATCGGTTGAAAAAGAGATCGAAATCACCGCTGTTAGAATTCCAGAACAAAATCTCATTGTGGTGGCTTTATCGTCCTCCTTGCGGAAACTATTCATCCCTCTTGTAAATTGTTGGACAGGCTCTCGGCATATATTTTGAGAACCACTGAAATTATCGTATTTTTTTCGCTGGTGACTTAAATTTTACCCAGTACTCAAACGAAAGAAAGAAATTAGAGGAGGTTTTTCAAACTTATGACATGAAATATATCTTTCTTGACCCATCTCGAATAGGACAGAAATCCTCAACTTGTATAGGAAATATATTTGCTAATTTCCACCGCGAAGAATGTATTAAGATAACATTCGATCCACATCTTTCTGATCATCTTGCTTTGGTGCTAAAGGCACCCAGTACATGCACTAGGCCTAAGGAAAAACTGTTCAGGACAATGTTAAAATTTCCATATCCTTTCGTTCATAGACAAAATAAAACAGAAAAATGGGGCTGTCTTATACACATAAGACCCAGAGAAACAAAATAAAAATTTTCATGAAAGACTTTCTGTAATTTTCAGTGCATCATTTCCGGAAACCAAAGTTGAGATTGTTGAACGCAAAAATCACACATTTTCAGAGAAAATGAGAGATTTAGAAAATAATTTGGAAGCAGCAAAAACCATTTTCGCTGTGTAGAAGAACCAGAATAGTAGTAAATTGTGTGAAAAGCTCAAAGGTTAATTGAGGGATGCAACTGAAGATTCGGTCAGGACAAAAAATGTAGCTAAAATCGACAAAGTTGACAATAAAGACAGGAAATGTGGAAACTGATACAGAAGGAGGTACATGGAAAAAATAAACCAAACGGCATTAGAGAGGACAAAAGTTCGAGAGAAATTAACATCAAAGCCAAGGATCTGATTGATTACTTCACAGAAAGAGACAAAAAGGCAGACCAGGACTTGGAAACTGCTACCGGACTACTCCGGGACAGTGAGTCGATTCATTCACAAATACTTTGAAAAGTAAGTATTCAAAAGATTTTTATGGAATGGCAACAACCTTTCTCAAGCGAACTATTCATTATATCAATGATGAATATTTATTCAAAATTTGAAATGATTGTATTAATCAGGGCATATTTGCTTCCAAACCAAAAACAGTCTTTATCACGCCAAAACATCGAGAGGAGTGTTCCAAATATAAGCCCATAGTCATTTTACCAGTATTTTCTAAAATTCCTGAACAATCCTAAAAAATCGTTTGATAGACTGTCTGGAGAAAAAGCACGTCTACATTCTGGTCAGCATGGTTTCAGAAAATCGAATTCAGCAGTAAAATTGACGCATTAGACAACTGCGAAAATGTAGAAATGACCTGTATAGAGCTGAGTAAGGCTTTTGACATAGTGAATGATGGCCTAATACTAGAAAAATTGCCCTTCTGTCGTACTAGAGGAAGGCACTTGAACTGTTCAAATCTTACGTGTCCCGCAGATCCCAGGCTGTGAGATGGAATGGGAGGTTTTTGACCTGCACGAGGTGTGATGTGGCGTGCCTCAGGGCTCAGTTCTCGGCCCGGCATTATTCATCCTCTTCATTTCAGCCAGCAAAACATGTGCATATGCAGACGATACTTCCATTCTCAACAGATCAACATCCAAATCTAGTTTACATGAGAAGACAAAACGTAGCGAAGCTTGTGCCTCCGTTGGTTTTCGGCCAACGGTTTGTTCATGAATGCTTCGGAAACCGAAAAAATCGTTTTCACTAGCAAGAGGAATGTAAAAACGTCCATAACGTATTTAGCGGTGAATTTCGAGTCAAGTCTGATCTGGAAAGAGCACATAAATAACTTATGTAGACTGTTGTCGAATTCTGTATTCCTGGCCAGGAGGATAAGAAAAATTTCCAATATTAATATTGCTAGGCTAGCATACTTCTCGTCATTCCATGGTTTAGCAGTGTATGGAATTATGTTGTGGGGCTATAGTTCTTATTCTGCAGAAGAAAGCTGTACGGGCCATATTCCAGCTGAAAAGTACTGATAGCTGCAGATATGTCTTTAGAAATGAATGGATACTAAAAATAACATCAGTATTCATTCTAACATGTGTTACTTACGTTCATGAAAAACAGAAATAAAAAGTTATTTTCATTTTGTGGTTTTTAGACAAGTTGTTTTCTTATTATTTAATTTTTAATATAAATATGAACTACCACAGAGTTGATTCATCGTCCATCGAATTTATTTTTAGAATAAATAAAACTCAGCAGGGACCAAATCACACCTTTTTGAATCTAAACAACAGACTTGCAGATGAAATGAAACAATTACACCAGACAGCTTTCAAGAGTGATGAACCTGCTTTTTAGAGAGAACTATTTACAAGTTGAGTGATTTTTTAGGAAGTTGATTTCATCTTTACTTGATGAACAGTGTGATTTTTTAGAAAGTTGATTTCATTTTTACTTGATGAACAATGCACAAGGTTTTTCTTTTTGTTTGAACCAGCTTGTATATATTTACATATATATTTTATTATTGTATTTGTTGTAGATTCTATTTGTATTGCCTGACTGGAATTTTGTTGATGGTATATTATTTGTACATATTCTGAATTGCTCCTGTGTCAAGAATATGTTATGTGGCAAATAAATTATTATTATTATTATATTTATACATGTATATATAGATATATATTTATATATATATATATATATATATATATATATATATATATATATATATATATATATATATATATATATATATATATATATATATATATATATGGTACAAATTGGCTTCTCCAGCGGCACCCATCGAACCAAACGAGCTGAAATTAGTATCTACGATTGCTTTCGAGACAGAACGAAACCATCAAAATTTTCGTCCATTTCTCCAACCGCCGCCATTTTTGTCCGATTGTCTTCAAAATCGATTTCTGTCAAATTCAAATAATAAATTACTTACTTTCATTATGTGAGTGAACAAAATAAATTCTTTTTTCGATTCTTCTGAGATTGTAGTACAAAATTTTCTATCACCATTTTTATTATATAATCAGATGAATTATGCCATCAAAATTTCATTCACCTATCCAATTACACAATGTATTCAGTGTATGCTACTATTAACTGAAATTAAGTATTTTATAGAATGCTAAGAATCTAAAGTGTCTAATTATCATGTCAGAAAGTTTACAAACACCTCACAATGTATATGCAATTACTAGGTATATAACATTTGACGGATTTCCGTCAAGAACGAAGTTCTCGATATTTTTTTCTTTACATTTTTTTTTTGACGCTGAGCATATGATATCACTTTTGCCTCTGTGTAATGTGAGTAATTAGTAAACACTCAAATAGCATGTACATTAAACGTATGTTAATAGTGAATAATTGTATCAAGTCTTTTAACTTACTTTTCTACGTTTGTATTACACATACTTGGTGCAGTTTCCATTTATCTTATATTCATTGTAAAATTACAATAATGAGACAATATAACTCACGATTGTCGTTCATTTGAATTATGGAAACTAAATATTTACCATCATAAAACTATGTAGTATTTACATATATATTCATGGAATTGGTTTCTGACGTACGCCCGTCTTCAGCGCATATAATAAACATATAAAATTTCAGATACATACAGAAGATATAGGTCGCTCTGCAGATAAAACTATCACATAATGGTTTGTGAATTTCTGTGTATTTTCCAGGTTTATTTATTTCAAATACTTTTGGCAAATATGAAGATTTCGCATTGCTGAAATGTCGAGGATGGATGATTTCTATCTATGCAGTGGGTTGTCATACTACGGACCCTTTTTAAGTCGCATTTTCTCCGTGAGTAATAGACTGTATAGCACTGTATCTTAAGTCATCAGTGAAGTGCGGGAGTGATTTTAAGTCAGTTTTATACCTCCCGAACCAACATTATGAAGATTTTTTTAATGTCTAATAAATTTATATATATATATATATATATATAGATATTTCTCGGATGGTGGAATGTATCAGAGAAAGATTCTGGGGTTCAATCCGATTTCGGAATCGGATTGAACCCCGGAATCTTTCTCAGATTCATATATATATATATATATATATATATATATATATATATATATATATATATATATATATATATATATATAGATATATATATATATATATATATTATATATAAATATATATATATATATATTTACAGCATCTACAAGGACTTAATAGACTATGATTTTTTAAATAGTTCCCTATCAATGAAAGCTTTAGCCAACATAATGTTTTAATACAAATTACTCAATAACTTCATTGACTGCGAATATTTATTATCAAGAATAAAATTGTATGCTAGTAATTTAATTCTGATGCATAGAGACGTGTCCAGTGTAGATTTCGTTCCTACGGTATGAACAATCCTATTAATCGAGCTATGAAAGTAGCAAAATTTGATAGTGGTTGATTTATTCCAGATATCCATTTTCAACCTAAATACCCATTTTGAGGCAGATTGGATTTTTTTTTTCAACTGGATCCGATATTTGATATATTTTTTTCAATTTACTATAGATTTTTTTCCTTTTTTTTGTTATTTGGAGGTGTTGAATTGTAAATGGCTTTGTCGTTTTTATTAAAAAATAAATTAATAAATAAATAATTAAATATATATATATATATATATATATATATATATATATATATATATATAATTATATATATATATATATATATATATATATATATATATTATATATATATATTTTTAGATGTTGGTATCTTCAGCGACTTCCATCAGACTAAATAAGCTGAACTTTGATATATGGACTGGCGGGGAGATGCATTAGCCGAAAAATATGGAGATTAATTATGGACCATATATCCGAAATTCAAATATCCAGGACTTATGGAAGATTACACGGAGCTAAATGTACGTGAATTAATTTGATTTAGAAAAGTGTTCTCTGCTCTAACCGCCGCCATTTTTTGCAGAGATTTCTTACTTTTGTCTTTTGACGACAACTCTTCAGCTTCTGCAGATTGAGTCCCAGGGTGAAATGTGGGACATGGATTAAGTTAATGCAAGGAAATGTTCCTTAAAAAAAGACATCTGTAACCTTTTGAACACACGGGCCTCTTACTGATGTTCGGTTTGATTTCTCGTGCCCCCCTTGCTTTTTCTGAATTTAGAAATAGCATTGTTGACCTTCAGCTCTATTTTATTTCTGGATTGGTAAAATTATTCTCCAGAGATTCCTGATTGGGGAGGATACAGATAATAACAATAACTACTTCACTTATTTCAACAAAATGGAGAGGTTAATAGCTTAAAATTCATCAATTGAAGTTTTATAGATTATGCAAGTGAAAAGTATCGACAAAAGCTTCACATTTAATTCTCAACATATTTAATTTATATATTTTTTTAATGTTTCCTTTTGCAAAAATTTCGTTTCAAACACAAAATTTCTGACTGTCAAATTGAACTTGTTTTCACCTTGATTATTTATCATTCAACTACACTGCCGGCCAAAATTATTAGATCACCTAAGAAATGCGAATTAAAATTTCTGTTGATAATTTTTTGCAAATGACTTTTTTTTTAAATCTGCAATCATTTTTGTTATCTAAACTTCGTTTCGATTTCCATATCGCAGTTTCTTTACCTGTAATAAAAAATTATCAGTTTGGATACTTTTCAGGTCAGTGTTAATTTTATCTTAAACGGGTAAACGCTGATTTTGCTTCCATTATTTTTCCTTAAAACTTAGAGAATTGTGTTAAAGTGGTAACATTAGTGGAGGAAGGTCGTAGTCAGCGATATGTCGCAGAAAGACTTGGTGTGACTCAATCTGCAGTTTTGTATATTTTAAGAAGGCATAGGGAAAATGGGAATCATCAAAGAAGACCAGGTCAGGGTCGTAAACGCTTTACCAATGCTCTCCAGGATCGCTACATGGTCCAACAAATCTTTCGAAACCGGACATTAACAGCTCCCGAGGTGCAAAATGTGGATAGAAGGACTTATGGAATCCAAATAAGCTCAAGAACCCTAAGAAGACGCTTAAAGGAAGGAAACCTGACCCCACGGATCCCACCTAGAGGGACGCGTTTGACCGTAGAGCACTGGAGAAATAGACCTCAATTTGCGAGAATGCACGTTAATTTAGAACTGGCCGATTGTAGTCGAGTTTTGTTTACGGACGGGTCAAGATTTTTCCTTTACCGTTCAGAAGGACGCATACGACTTCATCGAAGACCTGGAGAACGATACGCATAGTGCTACTTCGTTGAAAAAAATCGTCATGGTGGTGGCAGTGTTATGTTTCGGGGAGGCATCTTTTTGGGAGGACGTACGGAGCTAGTGACGCTTCCAAGGGGCAATGTTAATGCTGTTCGGTACATTACGGACATTCTATGTTAGGTGACGCAAAATTTTCTCCGTCGTGAAAATTTTTATACTATGAATTGGCCAGCTAATAGTCCTGACTTTAACCCCATCGAGCATGTATGGGACTTGATGGGTAGACACCTCAGAGCACTTTCAAATCCTACGAACGACTTTGATGGACTTACTGCTTCCATTTCTAAGATTTGCAACGACATCGATCAAGGAGACATAAGGGATCTTATTTTAAGTATGAGGCGAAGATGTGAAGCTGTCATACGAGCTAGGGGTGGAAACACTCGATATTGACAATTTTCTTTATTAGTGTGCTAGAATTTCATTTTTGAAATGTTTTATTTTAAGTTTATTTTATAATTTTTTGCAATATAATGGCGTGTAATAAGATAACTGAAGTATTTTCACGTTCCTTACGCAAAACCAACGAGATAACTAATTTCATAGAAAAATTCACTTAAAATTATTATGTGATATGATAATTTTGGCCGGCAGTGTAGTTAAATTGTATTTTTATTGTATTAATTGAGGTTTTTGTATCTTCTTCCGATGGTACCTTATTTAATATTCTTTCATAGGATAACTTAATTGTTTTCAATCATTTCTATATTAACGATCTCATCAGTAGTTTTGCCCGGCTTAATTTCACATTGGTTGAAAATGATACAAATATATATATATATATCTATAAAACATTATAACTTGCAATAATCTTCTTTCTTTTTTTCTATTTTTGCAAGATTCTCAACATTTTCTACTATATCATTAGCTGACCTCAGAATCGTTTGTTGGAAAACAGTATTAAATTGTTTATATATAACTACTTTCTTTGGTGTTACTCCAAATTATAGTTGAATTTTATTGTCAAAAAAGGTGCATTTATCCGAGGAGATCATTTGTAAAAAATTTTTCGTTTGACTTTCAATAAGGACAATTAGTAATATAGTACACAATTTACGCTCACTTTCGATGAATATGGTTTTGAAACACTTAAAATCTTTCTCTACAAACAAACTTTGTGATAACCTTAAAAATTATTCTGGCATAGAATCTCTCAGATCAATTGAAATATTATATTGAAACGAAAATATTTGCCAATCTACAATTTATGTGAATCATGTTCCAGAGAGCAAATATTATTTCACTTTTATTTGCACTCTATTCATGTGAGTATTATATATTCACTCACCATTTTAAGTTCTGTCAATATTGACTTGAGCGTAAACAGTATAATGATGTGTGGTAGTTATTTTCATAGAGAAAAAATCAGGAACTGAATAAGAAATTCAATTTTATAGTTGTATAGAATTGCTTTACAGACAAAATAAAAAGAAATGAGATTATAGAATTGAGACACTTCCATTGTTCAGGGGCAATGAAAAAAATACGACTTTTACAGAATCTAACTTTAACCACATGGTAGTTCGTAGTCGCCGCTCAGTCGAAAAACAAGTTATTAAGATGAATTTTCAAATTTCCAGTTGTTTTTTCTTCTTGCATATATTTATAAACATTTGCTATACCTTCACGTGCTTGAGAAATATAAACTTTGTTATTTTCAACATGCTTTTGAACTCGATAGTGGGCTGATTATGGCATTGTTTTTTTATTGTATCTGCTCAAGCATCCACTAAAGAATGAGATAATTAGCAAAATTAGGGAAGAATCTTATGCGCATCTTGTGAATGAGGCTTCAAACAGCTCCAGATAGTTTCTGTCAGCTGTAAATGCGTCTCGATGCTGGCAAAAAAGTTGTTGAAATACAACTTATCGAAAAATTCAAAAGAATATATTTTTCGGTGCAAATGGATTAATCGACTTCGAGATGCAGCCTGTATTGTTATATTACATATATAAGATACATTGATAAAGATGATTTAATTGAAGAAATATTTTTTGAATATCATCAAAAGGAAGCACTAACTCTAAAGATATATATGTATATATATATATATATATATATATATATATATATATATATATATATATATATATATATAGATATATATATATATATAGTACACAAAAAAGTTACTCAGATACGAATGAAATACCGATGAAAAATATAACATTATGTGCTGCTGATGGTGCTCCTAATATGATGAGGAATAAATGGTTGCTTAGAATTGATGAAAGTCCATAAATGCATCTTGTGCGTTGTGTTATTCACAGTTAAAAATTGGTAGCTAAATACATTCCTCCTGTTCCAAATAAAGTACTGAATTTAGTTATGAAATGTATTAATTCGATGAAAGCAACTGCCAAACAAGATCGCATTTTAAAATTATTTTGTGAAGAAAACAATGAAGAACATGTCAGACTCTTTTTCACACTGAAGTAAGATCTATCGAAAGGGAATTGTTTGAATAGATTTATGGAACTACAAATAGTTCCAAAATCACTAAGAGTATCAAAATACTCTTAGTGATTTACAAGCAACAAGCCTGAAATGCAACATCTGTTAACACTCGATTTTAAAGCGTATGTTAGTTATTGAGCCGATATTTTTGAAAAACTGAATATAAGAAATAAAGAATTTCAAGGAATAAAAGTATCTATTGTCTCTGTTAAAGCGAAGATATTTGGTGTTATTACATCTATTGAGTATCAGAGAAAGACGTAAATTTGAAAAGTTTCATTGGCTTCATGCCAATGAAACTTTTCAAATTTTAAATGACTGATACAGCTATATTTAATATTGTCCATCATCTAAAGAAATTATCGGCTGATTTGAAAGGACGCTTTTCTGATCTGAAAGAAGTTGATTTTCCAACTTAGTTGATGCATCCAATGTTCCTCAGTTTATCCCATATTTCAAAAATGCAGAACCAAGAAGAACTAGCCGAAATGCAGAATGACGAAACAGTTAAAACATTATTTAATATAAAAGGATTGATAGCATGGCTTTTTGAAGAAACCAAAATCCAATATGAAGTACAACAGAATGTGCAAGTAAACTACTATAACAATTTCCTTCTCATATTTAGCTGAATGCGGATTTAGTTCAATAACTAATTTGTTGCTTGAAAAAATAAATCGGTTGGATATAAAAGAACGGGGAGATCTGAAACTGGAGTTAATAAAATTGGAACCTAATATGAAATGTCTCTGCAAGCAGAATCAAGCGCAAGGATCTCACTAAATTCCATTTATTTTGTACTTGAACACCTGAATATAATATGTTTACTTGAATAACTATTATTAATAAAAAACTGCCTTGTGATTAATTGCTGTAGTTCATCATTTAACTTGCTTAGTGAATAATAAAAGAATTTCCATTTTGAAAATTATGAATATGTAACATGAGGGCCATTTTAAATTCTTAGAAGCTTTGGTGGGGCATAGCATGAAAGGTTGGGAAACACTGGTAAAGCTCGTATCGAATATATTGAACATTTTACGTCAGAACATAAACAATGATAAAGCAAGTCTAATTTTTGCATGAAAAATGAGTATTGAGTTATAGCTTCTGAAAACAAAAAGACAAGATGGTGTCTGTAACGAATTGAAATATACTACATAATGGTATTTACTCATAATATTAGAAAACATTTTAATATTCAAGGACTTCGGCAAAAAGCTTGGAGCGTTCTGACTAAATTAATGAAAAGTACATTCTTCCCAAACAATGCAAACAAATGGTGCCCTTCGCTTTTTGGCATTATCCTTGAACATTGATAATTTACAACTTTGTTAATAACGCAAAATATGTAATGATCGCAACAAAATATTTTAGACGAAATACATAATTTCATAAATCTTAGTTAGTTACTGATGAAAGCGAGTTTTCTAGTATATTTGAAAATAATTTCTTAAAACTATTAGGGGGCGTTCAAGTATTACGTAACGCAATTTGGGGGGTGGGGGGGTCTTGTAAAACGTTACGAAGCGTTACATGGGCGGGAGGGTTTCCAACAACGCGTTACGTAACATTGGTTTTTATTGAAATAAAAAACTAGGGAATTTGAATCACCCAAGTTGGGAACCCTTTTCGTTTATGTCTTACGAACATAACTATATATATATATATATATATATATATATATATATATATATATATATATATATATATATATATATATATATATATATATATATATATATATATATATATATACATATATATATAATATATAATATATATATATTATATATATATATATATATATATATATATATATATATATCAATGAAATCATGATAAACATACTTGTCGACCATGTTCAATTTCGTACATTACACAAAGTGAACAAGAAAAATTCTTTAATAATTTAAAAAATTATCGAACAACTTTCCAAGGAAGCTGGTTGTACGTATTCAGCAACGGAAAATCTGCATTCACAATCGAACGGTGAATTATACTCACTCCGAGTCAAATAAGCTGCATTGATGAGATCTAATAAGATCGAAACAGCTGTATGCAGATTTTGAGTCGGGGTGACTTGACAATTTCTATAATTCACCGTACGATTGTGAATGCAGATTTTGCGTTGCTGAATACGTATGACCAGCGTCCTTGGAAAGTTGTTCGATAATTTTTTAAATTATTAAAGAATTTTCCTTGTTCACTTTGTGTAATATATATATATATATATATATTATATATATATATATTATATATATATATATATATATATATATATATATATTATATATATATATATATATAATATATATATTATTATATATATTTATATTATATATATATATATATTATATATATATATAAATATATATACATATATATATTATATATATATATATATATATATATATATATATATATATATATATATATATATATATATATATATATGTGTGTGCGTGTGTGTTTGTGTAGAGAAAGAGGGACATTTGAAATTGAGTTTTTGGTGCCAAGCATCATGAAAAGTCATGAAATGAAAAACTATCTTGGTCCTAGGTCCAACTTTGCTAATTGCACCCATTTCAATAAGCAGGTTTTCAGAGTGGAAACCTGCATATAAGCGAAAATAGAATAATGCGTGAGAAAAATAATAATATGGTGAATGAAGACAGGGCCAAGTCAGGAAAACGGCATAATTGAATATAAGATTAGTAGTTAAAGTTTATTAGATCAAATTTGAGCCCATTTCAACATATCACATTATGTATGATTGTTTATTAAATAATGATCTCTTGTTTTGTTTATTATTGACGAAACCACGATTAAAACAATAAAAAATGTATTTTAGCAACTTTCCGGTACTTTCGCTACATATTTGTGACTTTTAGGTGAAAATGGGCACTTGGGTGTTACGTAACGTTTATAGAGGAGGAGGAGGGGTTCATGAAAACGTTACGGCGTGTTACATAGGGGGGAGGGAGGGTCCAAAATCTTCAAAAATTGCATTATGTAATACTTGAACGCCCCCTTACGTTCTTCAATTAATTTTTTTCATCGAAAATCTAACCCCTTCGCCAATTTGTAGGGTCAATTACTCTGCTTCAAGTAAAATATATTGACGCAAAACAAGTTATTGTATTGTCGTTCGAGTTACATACATTTGCAAAGATTCTTAACAATATGAGAAACAAAATAAAGTTATATAAATATCCTTGGTGGAGGGCGTTCTGGGTTGTTATTCAGATAGTAGCTTCTCACGATTTGTATCAGGGAATAATTTGAAATTTGTTAATTCACTCGGAGATAATTCACTGATGAGATCTAATAAGATCGAAACAGCTGATTTTGAGTCGGGGTGACTAGACGTTTTATATAATTCAGCTTCGGATTGTGAATGCAGAATTACGCGTTGCGTAATACATATTACCAGCTCCCTTGGAAAGAGGTTTAATAATTTCTTGAATTATTGAAGAATTTTCGTTGTTGACTTTATGTAATATATTAAATTGACCGTTGTCAATTTGTATATTTTTCATGATTTAGTCACTGTAAAGATTCAAACTGGAACGGAGAACTTAATTAATATTATATATATATATATATATATATATATATATATATATATATATATATATATATATATATATATTTTATACCTGTAGCTCTAGTAGGAACTGCGGGTTATAATCTGCAACATCTATAACTCTGAATCAATTTCTGAACATTTTAATTTCAAATAAATTTATCTGACAGAAGAACATAAAATAATGATAATATGGACAATATATTGCCTAAGAAATAATAACTGGAAAATATTATAACCGAACATTTTCCAGTATATTATTATGTAGTTATCTACTGTTTTTAACGACTTCCCAGAAGTATACTATATTTTTATGTATTCGATTTCTGAATTAGTGCGTAAGAAATAGCATTC
>JARQZK010000867.1:25000-47500 GCA_030704885.1 Cynegetis impunctata
TCTGTACGCCAGATCTGTTTCCATTCAGATTTCCATTCGAGTTTTTTCTGTGGTACCCAAATTTGCTTCTTTTCCGTTCGCCAAATTTTTTTCCATACAGGTTTCCAAATGAGTTTTTTCTTCCAAAGATCATGAGCGGTATACTCAGCACCATGATGATCTTTGCCCAAAAAGTGTTCTCCAGGGATGCCTTCCTTTACCCACTCAGGAACGAATATTTTTTTCCAATCAGGAACTTGAACTTCTTTCCAAGCTGGAACTTGGATTTCCTTCCATACTGGAATCCATATTTGTTTCTGGTCTGGTACTTGGATTTCTTTCCAATCTGGCACTTGGATTTCTTTCCAGTCAGGTACTTTCACTTCAACCCAATCAGGTACTTGAATTTCTTTCCATGCTGGAACTTGTTTTTCTATCCAGTCAGGAACCTTGATTTCTTTCCAAGCTGGAACTTGAGTTTCTTTCCAGATTGGCTTCTTAACAACTTTCCAGTCTGGGACTTGAATTTCCTTCCATATTGGAACTTGTTTTTCAATCCACACTGGAACTTGAATTTTTTTCCAATCCGGTTTCCAAATTAACTTCTTTTCAGTTTTCCAGACCTTCACCCACTTAGTTTTCCAAGTAAGCTTAGTACTCCAATATCCTTCTGGTTCATGATGTCCACGCTTTACCCTGGTTAAACTAACTGGGCCACTATGAGATGGTGCAATAAATATACACGCAAGTGCAACCTTGAACAAATGAAAATCATGCCTCAGTATATAACATCCATGGAAAATATTATAATAAATAAATAGTGAGCATTAATTTCCACTTTGTATTTCTCATTAGAAGATAAATTGAGAATAACTGAAAGGAAAGGACCAAATAGAATTTTCATTGCCTTTTTATACTAGAAACAAATTATTCACAACAATCAATTCTCAATAAATTATACCATTTAAAAAAATGAATGCTCTTTATACTATATAGTAGATATGTAAAGCAAAATAAATAATCTTCAGAGAAAATGATATTCCAGACCTAAATTAGAACTGAGTTTATGGGAAAGAATAGAAAAAGTGAAACTATTAAATTTTGGATCAATAGTATTTTTTTTAAATTTTATTCGGTTGGGTGAAATAAAAATATGAAAGATTACATAATTTTTTTAAAGTTGAATGAAAAAATTATTATTTTAAGAAAACCAGAAATTTATTCATGCAAGGTAAGGTAATTAGGAAATTATTTTCGATAAAGAGGAACGAAACAAAATTATATTTAATCATTTCTGGAATGTCATGATATGTTCACCAATTATCAGCAATATTTATAATTGATTTTAATCGTTATATAGCCAAATATGCACAAGATTTTGAACCGTAACACACACAATTGCACTGATAATCCTAAAATGATATGAATTTAATAACACTAACCAAAAGAGCCCAACACTTCATCTTGACTGTAGGTGCCCCAATACGGTTGGGGGTGTTGTGCGTTTAAACGCTTCTAGTTTACTGAAGCAACTGCCATATTTCTTTCGTTTTATACCGATCCAATGTTTGAATATTTTGCATTATTTTTCCCCCAATAATGTTGATGCGTCTGTACGACTCGGAGAGAATGTATGAGGGACCATGATACAAGAAAAGGGGGGCAAGGGGGAATCAGACTACTTTCTTCGTATCAATCATGGAAAGGAGGAGGGACGGCATTAATTTCAGCCGCAGTGTTAACGTCTACGGGTAATGTTTTCAATAAAACACAGTTTGTGGTCTGATAATCCAAATTATCGAAGTAACAAATAGTTCATTTTGTTATTGATAGCAATGAAATTTTTCATCTGAAAACATAAACATAAGTGCTTTTTTATTAACTAGAAATTTTTGAATTACTGAGGTTGTCTAACTCAACAAGGTAAACAATACTGAAAACGATGTTTACGTATAATAACAGAGTTAGGTACTTTTAGTATCACATAAAATCATGTTACTCATGAACTATGGTGAGATTTTGAAAATGCGTTGTCAAAATTGTAAAATCGTATAGGTTGTCTCATATATTTCTTTCGTCAAAACTATTTTCTACTGTCAAAGAAATGGATAATTTTGAAACCATGGTCTGATATAATTTACTTGTTAAATTAGATTGAAATTTTTTCAGGTATTTCTATATAAACTGGTATATGAACTAGAATCGTAATCAATTACTCAACAAAGTAAACAATATCGAAAACGATGTTTATATATTTAAAGTAGAGTTAGAAACTTTTGGTATCATATTAAATGTTGTTACTCATTAACTATGTTTCAAACGCGTTATCAAAATTGGCAAATCTTCCCTACTATCTCATATATTTCTTACCTCAATAAATATTGTTCCCTCTCAAATAAGGGAATGATTTTTTCCTATGGGCAAGTATACTATACCGTTTTTTAATTCAAGCTATTATATATATATATATATATATATATATATATATATATATATATATATATACAAGGAAAGTTTTTTCAAGTATTTCTATATAAAACAGCATATACATAATAATTACACTCTCAAATAAGGGAATGATTTTTTCCTATGGGCAAGTATACTATACCGTTTTTTATTCAAGCTATTATATATATATATATATATATATATATATATATATATATATATATATATATATACAAGGAAAGTTTTTTCAAGTATTTCTATATAAAACAGCATATACATAATAATTTCAAATATATCACTCATTTCACATGATTTCTATATAGAATATTGTTTATTTTCAATCGAGATGAGTATGAAATTATGAATAAACTGAAAAGTATGGATAATGCAACGCTTATATAGATAGTTTTCATCTTGAATTTACCGAGAATGGTTGCATTATTGACTTATAACACGGCATAAAGGGTTTAAATTGGAGAATTTAAAATAAATAAGTCAGTATACAACATCATTCTGTATCACATTCGCATTATATTGAAATGACGCATTATTTCCTAAAATTGCAGCTAATGTATGCTGAATATATATATATATATATATATATAGATATATATATATATATATATATATATATATATATATATATATATATATATATATATATATATATATATATATATATATATATATATATATATATATATATATATATATATTTATATATATATATATATATATATATATATATATATATATATATATATATATATATATGCATCTAGATTCCAATACACATAAATGCCTACTGATATTTGTTACGTCTGAACATGAAGTATTTTTTGAAAATTTGGTCAACGTATTCTCAAAAAATAAACAATTAACAATAGGCTCTATATATTCGTTCAATACATTATGAAAATTTCAAATAAATTGTTCTGAATAATTTTCTAAGCAACAGAAGTTTCCTTATTCATCTCGTTGAAACTTGAATATATTTTAGGATTTGGGGACATTCACGCATTTGTTTGTTCATGAATCGGTATAAAGTCTTATTGGACAAAGTTATCGCTGTTCGGAGATTCACTTCCCTCTGAATCTTTAAATATTGTAATTTGACCCTTCAAGTAGTTACTACTCTTGATTTTTGAAGGTAGAGATGCTGTTATGACTGGGCCTAATTCAATCGGGTATGGGACGCATACAGGAGATATGCGACAAAGTTCTTTAAAAATATTCTGTTAAGCTTGAGTGTTTCATTTGCTCATTTTCAAGCATTCATAATTAAAAATAAGAAAAAAAGAAAAAACAGAACGGTGCATTGACCACTACACTGTTTTAATAATATTGAATTAAATGCATCCAAAAATTTGCTATATATATATATATATATATATATATATATATATATATATATATATATATATATATATATATATATATATATATATATATATATATATATATATATATATATATATATATATATATATATATATATATATATATATATATATATAGTTATATATATATAAATATATATAATATATATATAATATATATATATATATATATATATATATATATATATATATATATAAATATATATATATATATATATATATAAATATATATATATATATATATATATATATATATATATATATATATATATATATATATATATATATATATATATATATATATATATATATATATATATATATATATATATATATATATATATATATATAAGTATTATGTTTTGATGAATAATTACCATGTTTGAATATATGATGCGGCGTTTCACTTCGTTGAATTATTGTGATCGTTAAAATCAAACATGTGTTTTTCTAATGAAAGGTATATTCATGATTATTATCACAACTATTGCTAGCATGTGCTGGACAGAAATAACATTTGATTGGTAGATATCCAATGACTTTATTCATATACTGTTGACATTTCCTTTTAGAATTTGCAACATCATTGAAACCATTCCACGACTTAGAAAATAGCATAACTCATGAAAATGATTTTATAAATTTTCAGATCAAGAAGGTATTGCAGGATCAAAAGGTTGAAATCATTAATCAAAACAGATGGAGGAATCAAACATTTCAATGTATTCTTCATGGCAAACAGTTATGGGCGGAAAAAGATCATACACTGATATAGTGTGTCGAAATGGATAATTTTCCTGAAAATGTAAAGGCTCGCAATCTGTAATATTCTATGAAGAAAGAAGAAAAATCTAACCTCATTTTTAACAAAATTATTACCTTATTATTCATTAAATCTTTCAAATTGCGTATAATACAATCCAAGTTGCAATAGAGAATAATGAATACAATCTTCTGTTATTAAGATAAACATTACATGAATATATTCATTCTAGATAAATGGGAGCATGTCGGAAAATGTAGATTTACCGTCGTTACTCTTCATATGCTAACTTCCAAAAATTATATAATTACCAAGATTTTCTCCTTGTTCTTACTATTGGGTAAACAAAGTGCCTAATTCAGCTCAATATTGAAAGAAGAAGGCATTGCAGAAATACTCATATACATCGAATAATAACTGGAATGAAACGAGAGAGTTTTTGTTACGGTAATAAGAAGAATTACTCATTAATTATGTTTATTAATTTTGATATATGTTCCCGAAAAATGATGTTAATTTATAAGATACATCTCGCTGACTTCGCATCTGAAAGAATTTGCAATTCATTCACTTTCGAACTATAATATAATCTTTGCTCAACATTTTCCTGAACATTTTTCAACATTTCGTGTACCATTTCACCTCTCGCTATCAGTATTAGGTGAAGAAGATATTCTTAATAGGTAGGATCCGTTTGATAAATAACACCCTTCACATAATCTCATAATAAAGCCCATATTAGAGTCAAATAATACATGGAATTTTACAAAATATTTTCCAGATAATCCCCGACCATTAAACATATTTTAGGTGGTTTGAAAAAAATATTTATATTATATATATATATATATATATATATATATATATATATATATATATATATATATATGTATATATATATATATACATAGTCGCCGACTCCATGAGGCCTGAGGGGGCCCGAGCCCCCTCGAAAATATTTAATTTAAGAAAATTATTAGTTAGTTTATGCTTTGTAAAATCACAAAATGTCCCCAGAGGTCAAAACAGAGGCAGGCTACAAATGTGCAGGCTTCCTTGAGTCAATGTTACAGTTCAAGACTTATTTTCTTACGTCTTTATTGCCATGCAATGAACACAGTAGAGGATGTCAATGAAAAACTCCAATGCCTTCATCTAAGTGTTGCTGATCTGTAAAAAATATATGAAGGCTTGATTTGTAAGGAGTGATAATTTTGCACACTTTTGGAATTGTGTTTTACCTTCACAAGTTGATGATTTCCTTTTTTCCTCGGAATCGACGTATACCAAAGAAAAATGAAACCAACGAAACCAGCTCTCCGCACACTTTCAAAACCTCAAAGGAATACTTCAAAGCTCTTTACATTGAAGTTTGTGAAACGGTGCAATCTTGTATTATTGAGCGGTTTGCATCAATTGGACTCACACAGGGCATTGCAGTTGATCAAGAGTACTTGATATTAGTAAACAGAGGTGAAAAAAAGTTTGAAAAATCAACTGAGTTTGTCAAAAACGACCTAGAAACGATTGAGAGACTGCGCTTACACTTGAATATGTTGACCCATATCGCTCTAATAAAAAACATGCGCGATGTAAGAAAGTACATTGCACAAGAGTCTGCAGTTGGAAAAATATTATGTGAATTTGCTTCTTTAAGTAGTTACAATCACGACAGCAACAGCAGAACGGTGATTTAGCACCCTTAGACGTCTGAAGTCATCCCGATCAACCATGGGACAGAAGCAGTTGAACCACTTGGCTGTTCTTCATGCCCACCGAGATGTTGTGGATTAATTGAATATCCCACCAGTCATGAACGACTTAATATTCAGTAATCTAGTTAGAAGGTCGACATCTGCACCTTTCTAAAGACACTCTAAACCTAATAATGGAATTTAGAGCAATATCAAAAATTCTTATAAAATAGTGAATTGAATAAATACAGATTATTAAATTTACAGTTTGTAAATATTAGTACTAGTTCAGTACTGTATTACTATATTACTGTATTAGTTATCTTCAAATACTTAAATATTTTTATATTTATTATTTTATAATACTTTCAAAGCAATAACTTTGAGATATTGTTCTTATTTAATGATCCCTCAGCCGTATTCAAAGTAAACTTAAATTAGCTATTTCACTTATTGATCAAAGTGCTATCACTGTGCGACAGCAATATTTTATATTTTTTAGTTTCATACTTTTAATGATAGTTAAGGATTCATTTAAATATAATATCAGTCTTTTCGGAGCTATGTATTCACTGTAATAGTCTATAAGCATAATTATTACTGTAAATTAAATCCGCTTTTTACGAAAATACCGTGCTAGTTCATGTTTTGTTTCGTTTTTCATTGCCAAAAAATTTGTCTTGTCTTGTTCGGCTTGTCGAGTTTTCCAGAGTATCGAGTTATCGAGAGTCGAGGTTTCGGTATTCTGATGTTGATCATATGACTCTAAAATGCTCAAAAAAACTTTAAAACTTTCTATTTTTCATCTAAAATTCAGAAAATTTCCCGGGGCAAGAGCCGCCCCAATATTTTTTATAAGTCGGCGCCTCTGTGTGTATATATATATATATATATATATATATATATATATATATATATATATATATATATATATATATATATATATATATGTATGTATTTATATATACCCGGTTTCTGGCGTAGGCAACTTCTCTAAAAAGACCTACAGTTTTACGACGGTTCCGAACGTCCTTAAAGAGAGGCTAGACTAGACAGAATACTTCTTGTTGGTTTGCACTTGCCTTCCGAGAAGTGTCTCCGCATAAATTCGTTGGTTCGGCCGGAATTCGATCTACCGACCTTCTGTTCAGTAGCCCAATACACTAACCACTGAACTAAGGAGACATTATATATAGATATATATATATATATATATATATATATATATATATATATATATATTTATATATATATATATATATATATATATATATATATATATATATATATATATATATTATCTATATATATATATATATATATATATATATATATATATCTCATATATAAATATATAAATATTCAATATTGACGAATTCAAGTTGTGGTTGTGACCCACATATGAAAGCAGCAGTTGACACGTGTTTCGGACATTGGTCTTCATCAGAGGAAATGAGTTACCAAGTATACGAAGAAATCCAAATAGTAACAACCAAAATTTCTTTCTGCAGCAGACAATATATATATATATATATATATATATATATATATATATATATATATATATATATATATATATATATATATATATATATATATATATATATATATATATATATATATATATATATATATATATATATATATATATATATGACAAATTTAGTTTTGAATGATTCATTAGTATACAAAAAGGTATTATGTATTTGGGATAGCAGTCTTGAGGTAGAAATGAGTGTACTCTTTTCTTTTAACTCGAGCTTTCGAGAACTATAATTGTCTCTTCATCAGGAGCAACTGGAAAATTGAAAGTGAGAAAATGCCAAACAAACACAGATATTATGTGGCAACTTACGATTCGAGGTTTGATTAAGATCTTAAAATTACTCAAAATTTTTATATTATGTTTTGTTTGTAATGCTTTGTCTACACATTTTATGTATCTACAATGTTTTGAATCTCACTTGTATGACTATTTTAAGTAATTTTAAGATCTTAATCAAACCTCGAATCGTAAGTTGCCACATAATATCTGTGTTTGTTTGGCATTTTCTCACTTTCAATTTTCCAGTTGCTCCTGATGAAGAGACAATTATAGTTCTCGAAAGCTCGAGTTCAAAGAAAAGAGTACACTCATTTCTACCTCAAGACTGCTATCCCAAATACATAATACCTTTATATATATATATATATATATATATATATATATATATATATATATATATATATATATATATATATATATTGTTTTTCCTCAACAATAAACAGTCTATTTGTGTTAGTAAACCGACTTTCGCCACCGTTACGTTTCGTCACAAAATTCGTGTGTATCCCAAAACTTTTGAAAGATTGCCTATTATTGCTGAAAAAACAAGTACATACCAATACAATACAGGCTAGAGGAATTATAATGTATTCAGGAGTAACAAAGATAAGTCCTTCATATTTTCATTATTCAAATTTTTTTAACCACTCAACGAAAGGAATTATTTTTACACAATATCACAATTATTCACAGGAAAACTAACCTTTTAGAATTCCTGATTTGAAGTGAATGCGTAACAACAATTTCCGCGTCTCACTTTGCAACTCATCAATCTGTTTTAAATATTCAGTACGCAGTAGAAACAATAAATACTACAAGATTTTTCCTCATCATAGTTAATTGATATGTATCACAAGAACAGTATGCGTATGGAAAAGCTATTGCAAATTAGAAACATGCCTACCTGACATAATTGTGAATGGTCAACATTTCGCATGATTTTTCCAACCATCTATTATATGATCAAAACGGTGCTCCATTCTAAATAGTAAGCACATCGACTAAAGCATACTTCGTTCTAGGTGAAATTCCATTTTTCTAAACGCCTAGCCTAGAAGATTAATATCCCTACGTTGAATTATATACTGCTTGTTTACAATTATGAATGTACTAATGCACTCTTCTTGAGAAGTTGAATGGAGTTTCAGTAGCGTTGCAAGATTCACTCTGGATATCTATGCCTCAAGATGAAATCTTCGATGAAAGATTTGATCAGATTTTCGTTATAAAACAAGAATACTCTTGCGTCGGAATTTCATATTGAAATAAACCAAACAGTAGCTGAGTGGAGCTTACCATATCATTTTTGACACCCTGATATTTTAATTCATCTTTGAATTGGTAAATTTGAATTTAGCAGTAGCCTAAATAGGATAGATGTATGACCTAACGATACCTAACTGTATGAGTGCAAGATTATTTATGATGAAATTGTTGTGTATTCACAATGTTTTGTCAGGATGTTTTATCTGATAAAATGAGTTATTTTGCATGTTTGATTCACTCGGTTGACAGATATTCTCCGCTTCAAAAATGGATGGGAATGATACAGTATCGAAACTAATATATCTAATAATGCAAGCGTTCTTCATATATATTTATATATATATATATATATATATATATATATATAAATAGGTATATATATATATATATATATATATATATATATAATATATAAATAGTATATATATATATATATATATATATATATATATATATATATATATATATATATATGGTGTGTTCAGACGGCGATGGCGAATTACGCATGATTCAAAAATTAGTTGATATTTTAAATCAAGATTAGGGTTGCAAGGTTATGTTAACCAACTCCTATGAATAAACCAAACCAGAACTACTCTAATTAGGAACATTGGTATCAAAATAATACGGAACACATATTTCATAATATATAATATTGAGGCAAGTGCTCGAAAATACGCCCGTTATTCTCAATACATTTATCTGCTCTATTGAGAAAATAGTCCTCAGATGTTTTCACTAATTTTTCTGATGGTGATTCGAAAGCTTCCCGCACTTGTCTTTGCATATCGCTTTGATACTCATTTTCCTTCATATCTTTCATATAAAATAATCTAAAGGGGTTAATTCCGGATAACGAGGTGGCCAGTAGAAAGGACCATTAAAAGCAATCCACTTGTCTTCAAGACAATCTCCCACAGGAATGTAATTATGAGGCCCTCCTCCATCTTGGTGGTATCTAGCGAGATTCCTTTCATGTACGTAATGGTAAAGTATTTACCATTGCAGAGATGCATTTCTTGATATGGTTGAATAGCTTTCAGCAGTCAGGTTGTCGTTATAAAAACTAAGCTTAAAATTTTCGTATAATAACAGCCGAGAAGATATAGAAACTCAAGATTCTTGAAAATGTATCTCACGAGTTGAGTGAGCGTCAATATGCAACGAATTATGACTATTATATCGATTGAACATTTCTCGTAAATTTAGCTTTATCACACCAAAGTATGTTCCTCAAGAAATATTAATTTTCTTGAAACTTGATTAACACACATTCACAAAATTATACTTTTATAGGCTTCAAATTTTGAACTAATGTATATGAAAACGGCTTCAACTTATATTTCAACAGAATGCAATGATAAGTTTATACTAAAACTGTAATTTCCCATTATTCGAGTCAACTTGGATTCAGCTCTTCGAACTAGTGCTCGAAACGATTCATGTGTTCAACAATTATTTATAATAGTTCTTACAGTTGATGTCGATCTAGGTATCTTTCTGCTTATAAGCGACAGGTACGGCTAATTATACGATCAATTACAACATAAATCATTTACAGATTTGAATAGTCTTCATTACTATACTAAATTAGCCATTCCATAAAAACCGCTCTTCTCACTTTATCAAATTACACTAACGATTGTATAAAACTAAATTAAGTCATAAAAATTATTTCATAACACCTGGGATTTGTTGGATAATATCTACATTTAATCAATCATTTCGGGATGAGCAGATAAATACCATTACTTTAGAAAATGTTTGGATTTGGATATTTGGAATGCAAAGAAATGTCGGCATATTTGAGCTACAAAGTATAGGATGTTCTATTTAAGTTTATCATGTTACTGAGACAGCAATGTCTAGGAGTTGGACATTAAATTTTTTACGCCATGTATATGTTATCAAACTGTGACAGAGCACCAACTTTAACCTTCATAGCCAACAAATAATAATGAGCCAGGATGAAAATTGCGTCAGACATTTGAAATAAAAAAGACAGTGACGTTTCCAAAAGTTCTGAAATAACTTGAAAAGGTCTATTATTTATCAGCTGCAAGATTTCTTTCACTCAAAATTTGATGGAGAATCGAAATATCTATTCAATATAATGAACTTACTGAACACTGAGAGAGTAACCGAAAGTAACTTGGAGTTTGCAATATTTTCATTAAATATACCTGGTCTTCTTGTTCGTATATTATACTATTAAATTTGAAATAACTCCATTTCAAACATAAATTCAAGGCAGACATTGCTTCGTTGACTGCTTGAGTTGTTAAATTTGGGTTCATCTCTAGATATCGCTTAACAATATTTTTAACTTCTTGAGTTGACGTGGAAAGAAATAAGTTGATAACGCCAAATAAAATTAATTTAGCATTCAAAGGAATTTTGTTATTCTTAAGTTGATTAACTAACTGAATAGAAGTCATGAAGTCATTCTTGGTCAAAAATAAAGAAAAATCTAACATCGGAGAAAACAGTGTTGTTTACAAGATATTTTGCGACGAATGTCCTGCTTTCTATATTGGACAAACAGGAAGGAATATAAACATTCGTGTTGAAGAACATAAAAGTCAATTTTACAAAATAAAAATACCACTGGCTTCTCCGAACATTGTATAAAATTTATTCATTTCCTAGATTTCAACAAAACCCAATTGTTAAATTCAGATAACAAAGGATAGCGCCTTGACATTCTTGAAATTCTCGAAATAAGTTCCGCTCATAATAGTCAATTACCCCTTGTAAACAAACAAATTGATTTTTAGATATCACCTTTGCTTTTGTCTGTTTTATAAAATAGGATGTAATACTCTCCTGTAGTCAGTCTTGATAATGAGTTCATAACTCGAAACATGCCGACTTTCGGTACTGCTAAATACAGTATCTGAATATTTTGATATAGTGAAACATAAGCCGAGTGTGTTTTATTTTGAAATTTATACTTTATTATATATATAATAATATAACGTTTATTCAGTAAGCCATTAAAAAGCAACATTGAAGTAATTAAATCAGAAATTAAAATAAAATAATTCAAATAATAATATAAGATGTCAATTTAAAGCCTACTGAAAAGGACCATCTAGGGATCACAGGGATGCAAAGTGATTTTCAATATGGCCTTTCATGTTGGTACAGATTTTCTCTACTTTTCTTCACATTTGTTTGCACCTAGGTTCACACCTGTATGTGCAGTTGTTTATGTAATTTAGATTCTGAAATTCAGTTATGTGCCATATGTGTAGAACCACATCAAAGGTAGGTTTCTTTTTGTACTGATGAGCAGCTGTATAAAATTGATAGCATCGCTCTATGGGCTGTGTATGTACTTGTCTGGATGTTTGCCTATGTAATCTCGTGACTTTTTCTTATATCTTGTGGTAAAGTGTTGAATATTTTTAGGGCTGTTGTTGTTATGAATCTTTGGTTGGCGTCTTTTTGATAAAAAGGATTCTTTAGTAGGTTGTTGTTCTTTGCGTGTGTTTCATGGCAGTGTTCAATTCTGTTTATTAACTGTTTATTTTCATGGATGAAAACACAACTTGCATTAAAATATAAGGATCCAACACTTAATAGAAGCCTTGTGGGGTACAGTCTCCTTCTTTGTAGTATAATTTTAATTATGTAATTTGGAAAGATTGTTAAAGGTTGTAGGGCATTGCTATATAGACCTCCACAGGCAATAATTCGATATTTCAGAATTGAATAGACCAGGGCCCTGTACAATATAATTAGGAGTTCTTTATTCATTATTATTCGTAACTCATAAAATTTGTGTATGAATCTGCGCAGTTTTGCTATTAGAGTGTTTATTTGGTCTTTCCATTTCAGGTTTCTGTCTGTTATGATTCCTAGAATTTAGTTCTGTCATCGCTGTGGATTTCTAGATTGGTGTTTGTGATGTATACTTTCCCAAACATCGGTAAAAATTTTTTACAGAATAGTACTCCACTGCTTCATCTTATAATCAATATTATTTTTGAAATACTCATTCACTTTGCAGTTAATTTGGTCTCTTGATATTTTTTCTTACGACGAACAGTTTTCGTTTGAAGAAATAAAAGCCATTTTGATGCATGGCGAAATCGCTAAAGTCTGATATGGTGTTTTGTCATTACTACCAAATAAAAATATCTGGAGTGGTAGGAAATTTATGACAAAAATGACATAATTTTATTTGTAATTTTCTTATTTCCTTGCATTCTATGAAGTGTTGAAAAGAAAGTACCAACTGAAAAATCACCTATATATATATATATATATATATATATATATATATATATATATATATATATAAATATTTATATATAAATAAATACATCTATATAAAAATATATATAAATATATATATAAATAATAATATAATTATTATATATATATAAATATAAAAATTTAAATATATATATATATATATATATATATATATATATATATATATATATATATATATATATATATATATTATATATATATATATATATATATATATATATATATTATATATATATATATATATATATATATATATATATATATATATATATATATATATATATATATATATATATATATATATATATATATATATATATATATATATATATATATATATATATATATATATATATATATATATATATATATATATATATATATATATATATATATATATATATATATATATATAATTATTCATTCGAAATGTTGTTGCCTGTGAACTATTTTCAACTTTTTGATAATTATTAGCAATAACAGGCTTGTTGATTCTCAAAGAATTCGATTTTATTTTAAAAATTTAGGTTTGGCCACGACATTCGTGGCTTTTTCAAAACTTTTGGAAAATTGAAATTTCTTTGATATTTATTGATTCTAAAAAATTTGAATAGTTAAAAAAAACTACTATGTTTCATCAAAATTTTTCGGCTGTGGCCGTTCTCTGTTATTTATTACGTGCTATTCAGTCCAATATTAACATTCAAATCTGTTATTATTAGATGGTAAGGGAAACCAGAGAAACCTTTACCCACGTAATGTTCGAAATAGGTTCAAATTATTTTGATTTTGAAAAGTCAAAGAATAGGGTACTATTAATCTTTTTTTTTCAATTTTTTTATTATGGCTATGGCCGTCTTTAGTTAATAATTACGTGCTATTTAGTACAATATCAACAGTTAGGTCTGGTGATATTAGATAGGAAGGGAACCACAGAAACCTTCACCCACGTAATGTCTTTTTAAAGACAAAAATCAAATATTTTAAACCTATTTTGTACATAACATGGGTGAAGGTTTCTGTGGTTCCCTTCCCATCTAATATCCACAGACCTAACTGTTGATATTGGACTAAATAGCACGTAATTATCAAGTAAAGACAGCCACAGCCGTAATTTTTGAAAAAAAGATAAATAGTACCCTATTCTTTGACTTTTTAAAATCAAAATAATTTGAACCTATTTCGAACATTACATGGGTAAAGGTTTCTGTGGTTTTCCTTACCATCTAATAATAACAGATTTGAATGTTAATATGGGACTGAATAGTACGTAATAAATAACAAAGAGCGGCCACAGCCGAAAAATTTTGATGAAACATAGTAGTCTTTTTTAACTATTCAAATTTTTTCGAATCAATAAATGTCAAAGAAATTTCAATTTTTCAAAAGTTTTGAAGAAGCCAGGAATGTCGTGGCGAAACGTCAACTTTTCAATAAAATCGAGTTCTTTGAGAATCAACAAGCCTGTTATTGCTAATAATCATCAAATAGTTCAAGAAGAAAAAATATAACGCAAACCAGGATAATCGGGAACGTGAAAATATTGAAATGTTGTGGAAAGTAGTTTATCACCAAGAAATGTTTCAACTTCGAATGTGTGAATACATACCGGTACCACTTCAACTAATTGCTTTCTTGCAACAATGAAATCTACCAATTGTGCAACGATACACATTCGCGTAATTTATATAAATGTCTAATTTGAATGTAAAAGTACATTAAATGTAATTCAAACTAATAAGCAGTAAACATTTATCTCTCCCGGAAGTTGAATGTATTTTTCACATCAAGAATATATTGATGTCTATTCCCTAAATAAATGAAACATACTCATGATTATTATTTCATTTTGAAATATAAATTCATGAGGTGCTGTACATTTCTTTATTTCGTTTCTGCTGGGACACTCTCTAGTTAATTACACAATATTTATTTATACTAAAATAGATTTTGTTATTGGACATGTCGAAATTACCAATAATACATTTTCAGAGACATATATATATATATATATATATATATATATATATATATATATATATATAATATATATATATATATATATATATATATATATATATTATATATATATATATATATATATATATATATTATATATATATATATATATATATATTTACTATATATATATATATATATATATATATATATATATATATATGTATATATAAATATAAAATATATATATATATATATATATATATATATATATATATATATATATATATATATATATATATATATATATATATATATATAGAGCAGAATTATCGGTATAGCCCGCTTATATGGAAGCAGCCGTTGACACGTGTTTCGGACTCTTTGCTCCTCATCAGAACGGCGTAGCCAAGCATTGGATTGAAAACTTGGAGATGAAAATAGCACAACAAACGAAATCCCCTGTTACGGAAAACAATCACACATTTGTGGCTTACTGTTTGAACTCTCCGGTTTGGGAGATTTGGTCAAACTTTGCCACGGAGGCGATTAATGCCATCCGCGAGATCTCAGACCGAGTAAATATACAACAACAAAGAACTTAGTCGCGGGAAAATATTAAACAAGTAGAGCAGAATTATCGGTATAGCCCGCTTATATGGAAGCAGCCGTTGACACGTGTTTCGGACTCTTTGGTCCTCATCAGAACGGCGTAGCCAAGCATTGGATTGAAAACTTGGAGATGAAAATAGCACAACAAACGAAATCCCCTGTTACGGAAAACAATCACACATTTGTGGCTTATTGTTTGAACTCTCCGGTTTGGGAGATTTGGTCAAACTTTGCCACGGAGGCGATTAATGCCATCCGCGAGATCTCAGACCGAGTAAATATACAATAACAAAGAACTTAGTCGCGGGAAAATATTAAACAAGTAGAGCAGAATTATCGGTATAGCCCGCTTATATGGAAGCAGCCGTTGACACGTGTTTCGGACTCTTTGGTCCTCATCAGAACGGCGTAGCCAAGCATTGGATTGAAAACTTGGAGATGAAAATAGCACAACAAACGAAATCCCCTGTTACGGAAAACAATCACACATTGTGGCTTAACACATATATATATATATATATATATATATATATATATATATATATATATATATATATATATATATATATATATATATATATATATATATAACTGAGATTGAATTCTCGCACATCACTTGGTGAAACATCATAAAGAATAAAGTATAAACTTTAAAATAAAAACACTTGGCTTATGTTTCACAATATAAAAAATCTTTAGATACTGTACTTAGCAGTAATAAAAAGTCGACATGTTTCGAGCTATGAACTCATTATCAAGACTGACAACAGGAGAGTATTGCATCGTAATTTATAAAACAGACAAAAGCAAAGGTGATACCTGAAAATCAATTTGTTCGTTTACAAGGGGTAATTGACTATTATGGGCGGAACTTATTTCGATAATTTCGAGAAGGTCAAGACGTTTACCCTTGTTACCTGAATGTAACAATTTGGTTTTGTTGAAATCCAGGAAAGTGATTGAATTTTTTATACAATGTTCAGAGAAGCCAGTGGTATTTTTGTTTTGTAAAATTGACTTTTTATGTTCTTCAACACGAATATTTATATTTCCTTCCTGTCTTATCCAATATAGAAAGTAGGACATTTCGTCGCAAAATATTTTGTAAATACCACTGTTTTCTCCGATGTTAGATTTTTCTTTATTATTGACCAAGAGTGACTTCAAGTTTCTTTTATTTGTACAAATTGTTTTAAACGTTATTTTTCGATAGTCTGTTACAAATTTTGCTACTCAAATTAGGCACATAATTTATTGGGAAAAGTATTTTTTGTTCTTCTTCATTAATAGTTTGCGTGGGGTATATTGAATGCAACAGATACTTTCTTCGTTTTTTCCCAATGAGCTTGTCGATAAGACTTTCATTGTAACCGTTATTGATGGCTAATAATTTAATTGTATTAACTTCAGTTTGAAAATTTGTTTCCGATAATGGAATCGTGAACAACCTATGTATGAACGAATGAAAAGCACTGAGTTTTATTTTAATGTGTTGGTTACTGTCGCTGTGAATTAAAGTATCTGTTGCATTCAATATACCCCACGCAAACTATTAATGAAGAACAAAAATACTTCCTAATAAATTATGTGCCTAATTTGAGTAGCAAAATTTGTAACAGACTATCGAAAAATAACGTTAAAACAATTTGTACAAATAAAAGAAACTTGAAGTCACTCTTGGTCAATAATAAAGAAAAATCTAACATCGGAGAAAACAGTGGTATTTACAAAATATTTTGCGACGAATGTCCTGCTTTCTATATTGGACAGACAGGAAGGAATATAAATATTCGTGTTGAAGAACATAAAAAGTCAATTTTACAAAACAAAAATACCACTGGCTTCTCTGAACATTGTATAAAATTCAATCACTTCCTGGATTTCAACAAAACCAAATTGTTACATTCAGGTAACAAGGGTAAACGTCTTGACCTTCTCGAAATTATCGAAATAAGTTCCGCCCATAATAGTCAATTACCCCTTGTAAACGAACAAATTGATTTTCAGGTATCACCTTTTTTTTTTGTCTGTTTTATAAATTACGATGCAATACTCTCCTGTTGTCAGTCTTGATAATGAGTTCATAGCTCGAAACATGTCGACTTTTTATTACTGCTAAGTACAGTATCTAAAGATTTTTTATATTGTGAAACATAAGCCAAGTGTTTTTATTTTAAAGTTTATACTTTATTATATATATATATATATATATATTATATATATATATATATATATATATAATATATATAATTATATATATATATATATATATATATATATATATATATTTATATATATATATATATATATATATATATATATACATATATATATATATATATATATATATATATATATATATATATATATATATATATATATATATTATATATTATGAAATTGAGAACGCAGGAGTTCAGAAGTAATTTGCCTTCATATTTTACATAGTTCACATTTGGTGATGGAATTAATAGTTGCTGTGAACTTTAGAGAAATTTTATCGTACAATTGAATTTTCAAGTATTCTTCTGAACTAGGGATTATAATGTACTTAAAAACAGTAATATTTATAAATTATGGTAGTAGGTAATATATTCTTCTGAAGAAGATTCTCATTGAAATATAATTATTTGTTTATTATCGTCGAAATTTTTGGAAAGAATATAAAAGTAGGTGAGTAACTGTAGTTTATCATCCATCTCGTTATGTAGACAGATGAAAGCCCAGTAATGAAAATTTCCATTATTGTATTTGATTTAACTATGTGCACATAAATGAATAATCTCACTGAGAACAATAGTTAGAAATCTTCAGGAACTAATCTCCACAATGAGTACCTACATCTTCAGAAGATACATAAGAAGTTAACGAAATGGCGTGTCATGTAAAAAATTATTCATTAGGAAACTAGTCTTTGCTTCCTCTGAAAATATTCATTATAAATACCTATATTGAATTGTAAAAAAAATCCATTGAACATGTAAATTTTAAATTGTAGTAATTTAGAGCTGTTCATTTACAAAGCTGAAGAACTGCATAATATGCAAAGGACATCTAAAATAATGTTCATAATTTTTATATACAATGCTAAGTATCAAATAAACATTGGAAAAATATTTTCATTCTGCTATAGGTACTACAAATTACAAAAGTAGTTTTTTAACACGTTAAGCGCCACCATGAAATCAGAATTTTTGGTCTCAAGGACCAATTTTTTTTTTGATAATTTCTACTTGTATATCCATATTTTAACTTACCTTCAGGCAGCGTTTATTTTTCTGATTTTGTTTTTGGCAAGTTTTGTTATTTTTATTTGTGGCATACCATTTGTGCCACGCGGCCCAAAGAATCAAATTGCTCATAAGGGGCCACGTGGCGCTCATATAGTGCCACGCAGGTCAAGCTTATGCACCGTCTCTTTCAAATCGAATAACATGAAAGAGGTATTGCAAAGAGGGGGTTTAGTAGAAAAACCAGAAGCAATAGTCGGTTATAATTTAGCTAAGTCATACATCGATTTGTCGGTCCTAATCAAATCATATTCTCACTGCTTACGCAGAGGGACAAAGTGGTACAGGAAGCTTGCCATTGAATTACTATTAGGATCCTCCATCGTGAATGCTTTATTGGTATATGAAGAAGTTACCATGGAAAAAACGTCTATAACCGAGTTCAAAGAAAAATTATGCCAATCTTTATTGCGTATTGAAAATGCAGATATTGAAAAACTTGAGCCCGAAAATAACGAAAAAAATCATGCTTTGCAACTGACCGATTCAAGATTGCTACGTTTATCGTTTGCTACGAAAATTTTAAAAAAAGTGACGGCCGAAAAGCTGCAACAAATAAAAGTGCGCGAAGAAAATGGCTATGTAGTGCGTGTAAAAAACAATATTGCGTTCAACGCTTCTTTACTGTACATGCTGCCAAAAAAATTTAAACGAGAAGTCCTCTTTACTTGTTGTTACATACTATTTTATATTTTGAATAAATTATCTAATATTACTAACAAAAATATCCATTTTCTTTTTTGAAAAATGTAAATGAGGGTCATCTTTATTTGTTTATAAGATTATTAGACATCCTCTCTATATTTTGAATAAACTGATATCAATAAAAAATTCCCCCTTTTTAATATCCTCTTGAAGTGAGAAATGGTCAACACAGGTGAAAAAATTTGCTGGACCAAAATCACTAGTTGGCTTCCCGGGCCAAGCCACGAACGCTAATACAACCGGCTGAAAACGGGCACAGCTTGTGTGCCGCGAAGCCCTAAGAACAAAATTGTGTGTGGCACACGCATTATGCCACGTGGCGCTTAACGTGTTAAATGTATTTTTTCATTAGTTTCAGACCTTGCAATCTTTTATCATATAATAAGACTTTTTTATATATATATATATATATATATATATATATATATATATATATATATATATATATATATATATATATATATATATATATATATATATATATATATATATATATATATATCTATATATATATATCTATATATATATATATATATATATATATATAGATAAAAGTCTTATTATATAAAAAAAGATTGCTTAGGAAAGCAACCCCAAGAGACAATGCTCTTTTAATGAAGAAATGTAAATTCAATCTACAAAGTCAAGCCAAAAGTTTCACAAATACTTGAAATTGACTCATAGACGTAGAAAAAACAATTTAACTGATGACATGCTAAATATGCTCATATTGATAAAATAGTGGGATGTCTAGATTCTTTTCTCATGAAAATATTGGACCTCTTGTAAGAGTTCAGATCAAAGGCATGATTATTTCTGAGAAATACTTTGTAGAGCACAGATAACATAGCTCAACTTAAGGAAGTTGATGATGAACATGACTTGGCCCAATACTACCAATATGGAGGTCCTAAAATACTATTTCAAGAATAAAAATATATTAAGCCTTGAATGATTAGAACATTCATCGGATCTTAATTAAAACAGCAAAACAAAAACAAAACCAATTGTCACAGTAATTCACATGGATTGAAAACTAGAGATTAAAAAAAAAAAGTATGTATATTTTCAAAACATACTTATTCATAATAGTATCAGTTCTTTTTACATTGATTTGTATAGTTTTGTAAAATATTCGACTAAATAAAATAAAACAATTTTGAAACAAAACTAGCAACACAATCACTATAACTAAGTAGTAGACAAATCGAAAATGTTTTTAGGGAGAACGTATTTATCTTATATTTCACTAAGCCTTTTGAACACGGCGTGAATTAAGAAAGAGGAACAAAATAGTTGATTAAATATCCTCTTCGAAATAAAAATTATGAATATTACTTTAGATGTCCTTTGAATATTATGCAGTTCTTCAGCTTAGTAAATAAAAAGCTCTTAATAACTACAATTTAAAATTTTCAAATTGTTGTAATTAGATAAACTACTTTCCACAACATATAAATATTTTCACGTTCCCGATTATCCTGGTTTGCGTTATATTTTTTCACCTTGAAGTATATATATATATATATATATATATATATATATATATATATATATATATATATATATATATATATATATATATATAGGGTGATTTAGTTGGTACTTTCTTTTCAACACTTTATAGAATGCAAGAAAATAAGAAAATTTTTCAAGTAAATTATGTCATTTTGATCATAACTTTTTTTTTCTTTGCAATATTTTTTCATATAAGACTTTTATGAATATATATATATATATATATATATATATATATAGTTTTTCTGCATCCAGATTTTCATATATACCTATTGCATATTTGGATATAAAGAGTTATCATATTCCAGCAACGATATCAGCAAATATTTGATAACGTTGATGGATCTTATTTTATTATATTATTTCCATTTAATCTCATAGTATTTTATGTATTTCAAATATTCCGAAATAGGATTCGCAAATTTAGGAAAATAAATCAATTCTCTGAAATTATGCACATTCTTGTTCTCAGTTTCCTGAAATTCCCAAATGATCTCGTAAAATTGCTTGTTTATTTACAAAACTCTATAGTACTTTTGACCTTGGCAGTTTTGTGTATATTACGTATAGGAGATGTAAATTTAACAACCAATTATGGCTTCTATAAAATTACTTTCTCCTCATTATATGAAATTATTGTATGGATATGGATGCAATTTCCAATATTGATGCGGAATTGCAGAAAAATATTTCATGAATCGTATGTATTCACAAATTTCGTAGTAGTTGGAAGGAATTGAAGTGAATTGAAGAATTC
>JARQZK010000867.1:52500-177346 GCA_030704885.1 Cynegetis impunctata
AATTACTGGAGATACGAAAAAAATGAAAGAACATTAAACTGTAGCTTTTTTAATGACTTGAATATTTCTGCACATAGATTTTCTGTATAGTAAATATTTGCTGAGATATAGCTGTTTAAAATCTCTATTCACAAGCGAACACCACCTTATTCGAGCCCTTTAAACTCACCCCATTTAAAAACTAAGGGATCTTAAGGAATTTAATTCACACAGTCTCATAGCTCTTTGAAAAAACTTTCACTTAAAATGCAGGAGCTATATTTAGAAAGCCAATAAAATTTTTTTCGAAACATTCGAATAGCACGGTTCGGAGCGACAGGAAATGAAGTTCATAAAATGACAAAACCTTGCAATTCCTTCATCCAGCATCAATTTAAATGAAAATTTGGAATTAGGCTTCTTCCATCCTATAGTTCATTTTCTACATCGTGGCGTTGTACGCTTTCTGTTCTTTAAGGGTGAAAACTACCCCTAATTGTAAAAAGTTATAAAATTACATTGTAAACTTTAAGATGGGTAAAATTTGGTTTGGATTAGTTGAAAAATGATTGTTTCATGCTTAAGAATATAATTTCTAATGTTTCAACCCTCAAAAATCCACCCTTGCTGGAGCTTAATGTAAAAATAAGTATCTATCTCAAACAACGAACTCATCTTGCATCGATTTGCACCAAAATTTGAAATTAGGCTCGTCTCATCCTCTACTTCAAATTTCATATCTCTTGGACACTGTTTATTTTTTAAGGGTGAAAACTACCCGTTATTGTCAAAAATTATAAAATAACATTTCAAACCTTAAGATGGTTAAAATTTGGTGTGAATAAGTTGAATAATGATTGTTTCATGCTTTGGAATACAATTACTAATGTTTCAAACGTAAAAATTCACCATTGTTAGAGCTTGATATAAAAAAAATTATTTATCCTAAAAAATGATTAATGATCCTAAAGTATAAAACAATCATTACTTCACGAATTGAAACAAAAGTTTACCCATATTAAGGTTTTGCAATGTTATTTTATAATTTTTTACAATATAAGGGGTAGTTTTCACTTCTAAAAATAATCAACGCCCATGAGCATGGTATAAAATATGAAGTACAGGGTAAGATGATCCTAATCCCAAGTATTTATGGGAATCGATGATTGACGAAATCCTTCTTTTAAGATAAATAATTGTTTTTATATCAAACTCTAACGTGGAGGGATTTTTAAGGGTTGAAACATCAGAATTTGTATTCCAAAGCATGAAACAATCATTATTCAACTAATTCAAACCAAATTTCACCCATCTTAAGGTTTACAATGTTATTTTATAATTTTTTTCAATTAAGGGAGTTTTCACCCTTAAAAAACAAAAAGCGTACAACGGAACGATGTAGAAAATGAACTAGAGGGTTAAATGAGCCTAACTCCAAATTTTCATTCAAATGGATGCAGGACGAAAAAATTGCGAGGTCTAGTCATTTTTTGAGCTTCATTTCCTGTACTACAGTCAAGTGACCTATATTGGTCGGATCATAGTCTTGGCACACACCTATTTCATGCAAAGTTTCAGCCTTCTAGTTTCATTATAGCGACCGAAAAAGTCTGCTATCAACTATAGTATGATTCGTGTGTTCTAATTAATTAAATAATTCTAGTTATAGTAATACAATGGTTTATGAAAGCAATTTACACATTTATTAATAATGAATAATAATAGACATAGTGATAGATTAAAAGATTTTCAAAAATGCGATTAGCCAGGTGTATGTTCTTACCAAAAATAATATCAAATATGACAGCCTCACTTTTATCGGAAATTCAAGTAAAAAACTGGAATCTCTTTTATCTGAACGCATCATCAACATTACTCAGCGTACCGGAAATAACTTAGGAAATCATATAAAAAAAAAATCAAAAATTCACAAAAACAATAAATCAGGAGTTTGTAAAACTGATTGTGGTGATTGTGATATGTTTTTTATTGATATAACTTTCAGAAGATTTCAGACCAGAATTTCAGAACACAAACGTAACTTTGTTAATAAAAAGTCTGATTCTTATTATGCAGACCATTTAATTCATGAAAATCACACATTTAGAGCCCTTTCAGATTTTGATTCTGTATCCGAGATACGCGTATCCCAGATACAGAAAATACATGCGTTTATATGAACGTTTTCACACTGCATTCAGCACAGCATACCGTATCGCGATACTAAATTTCTGAATCTGGCTCATTCAGCCGCCGGCGACAGTATCCGAATCCGGGATACCGAATTATCATTGTGGCTTATGGACCTGTTCAGACTTTGCGATTCAAAAAGCACAATAGCATAGGTGTACAATATTTTTATTATCAATTAGTAGAAGTGAAGTAGAATAGAACGGTTTTTCGATTGTACCATGGAGAATAAAGTTTTTGATAACGAATATTATGAAGTTCTTCAAAAGATTCTATGGACGTTCGATAATAATTAAAAAACTTTGTTCGATCTTGTAGTAATTCTTAGTGAAGAAGGTTATAAATTACTTTAGTTTCCCTTAATTCTATTATAGGATGAACCCACATAGTTCGTCTCCTTTCAATTTTTTCTTTTTGTTTATAATATACCACAGCATAGCGCACTCTTCAATGTCCATTTCATAAAAAGCACCGTACAGCACTGATATTGCACTGATAAAATTTATTATCAAAACTATATTCTAACAAAAGTATCTTGACTGTATCTGGCCTAAATTCTGTATCTCGAATACAGTATCTCGGATAAAGTATCCTAGTCTGAAAGGGCTCTTAATTTTGATACTAAAATATCAAATGCTGAAAGCCTGATCATCTTTTGTTGGCCTGTAGCAACTTGCTGCACCAATGTAGCATATTTCTAAAACAACTTGGCCATCTCCTTGAATTTTATCAGCCATTCAATCTAGGTTTCATTTTACTACAGAAAAATCTGAACGTCTATAAACTGTTGTACAAGTGGATATGTTCGACAAGTCTATACTTTTAAGCTGTGTTAAATTTGAAATGTGTTATATTAGAACTGTGTTATATTTGAACTATGTTATATTTGATCAGTGTTATATTTGAACTCTTTAAATTTACTAGTTAGGATACATTGTTAAATTATTGTTGACTAATGACAGAGTAGTCAAGGTAATTTGCAGCGACAACGCTGTTTTTGAAATGAAAAATCATTAGAGATAAATAAATACAAACATTCAGGTCTCCCAATGAATAGCCAAATTCATCATACTACAATCCCCCTTCTGAATCTTTTCAAAATCACCGGACTACCTGACTAGCAGTTTAGAATGGGGTTCTATTTTACTAATTACTTATAACTATTCTTCTTTTCACCGTTTCTACATAATATGTCATCTATTTATTTCTTGTATTCGAAATAACGGAGAAATATTTTGAGTTGGCATTTAGCATCTGAAGTATTACCGAAACGTGCGTCATATTATTCAATAGATGTGTAAATTGTATTTATAAACCATTGGTTTAATATGTTTATCAATTTACATCATGTATCTGCCCAATCAATCCAAAACTTTAGTTATTGGCAATGAAGATGAATTTCAAAATGAAAAAAAACACAAAATTTCATCTTGACATTATCCTTAATTTAGATCAGTTATCCACTGCATCTATGAGCTAAGTGAATTCTTAACTTATTGCATCAATATATCAAATACATTCGGATCTTTTTGTTCGAAAAATTTCGAATAAATTCAGATTATTATCAATTGAAGTACCTATTTTTCTAGAATATAAAATTGTAATTTTATTTTCAGTCGAAATAGTCGTCATGAAATATCAGAAAAGTTATAATCTGCATGGTTCCGATTACACACGATCAAATTGGAACTGAGTTTAACAAACTAATTGGCTGCTCCCTAGCGATAAAGGAGTAGCTTCGAAAGTTTATTATATAAGTTTCAAAATATAGACCTCATCAAATGGTAAACAGACACCGGCTTCCTTTTAGAACACTGTTGACGATAATCAAACGAAACAGTTTTCTGATTAATTTTTAAATCTAATTGCACACCTTTCTTGACCAGTTATTTATATGCTTGGTTATCAAACAAACTCATGATGTTCGATAATATAAGCCAAATTCAATTCATATATTAAGACATGAAAAAGAATAATTTTATGTGTAGAAGAAAATTTTCATATTTTCTTATCGCATCGAATTGAGACTTATATACTAAACTTTGCCTTCATGGTCATCTCAAATTGTTATATATATATATATATATATATATATATATATATATATATATTATATATATATATATATATATATATATATATGATATATAAATATATATATATATATATATATATATATATATATATATATATATATATATATATATATAATATATATATATATATATATATATATCTATATATAAAGTACAAAGAGAGAGAGAAAACTAGATCGTTTCATCCTGAACATTTGGTTATTTTCGTAATAGTAACTGCAGATGGCCACAGCCAGAACATTTGAATGCGACATGTATGCCTTATGACTTGGAACGTTTAACAGTCCTTTCAATTATTCTATCATTTTTATATATAGTTGTGGCGATGTTAATTTTACTACTTTGTCTATGTATCCTATTACTTTTTTATTCTCTATGTATTTCGAATTTTTTCCTATACCAAATAAATATATATTTATATATATATATATATATATATATATATATATATATATATATTTATATATTATTTGTTTGTATATTTCATTTTACATTGAGTTGTTTTGTTCCATCAATGATTTATTTTAATTTTTTTATATAGTTTCTATATTTTTTTTATTTATATTGTTTTTTTTATTTTGTTTCTGTTACTTCGTTTCATTGATTTCATTTTTTTTTGTAGTTCGAGGTTGAGTAGAATAGCTTTGCTAGACTTCGCCCATTATTATTATGCTATATATATATATATATAAATATATATATATATATATATATATATATATATATATATATATATATATATATATATATATATATATATATATATATATATATATATATATATATATATATATATATGTATTTAACGGCAATGACAGCCTGTTCAGTGAGAATGCCAACTTTATTGAATAGTTGACGTTTCGTCATGAAATTCGTATCGTTTGAATGGCTGTGTTAAACAATATAACACAGGCAATAATAATTTGATATATATATATATATATATATATATATATATATATATATATTGAATTATTCTTCAGGTAATAGTAACTGAAAATGGCCACAACCAGAACATTTTGAATGCAACATAATTGTCTTTTTTTTTTATGACTAAAAATTCATGAACGCTTAACAGGTCCTTTCAATTCTTTTATCATTTTTATATATAGTTCTGGCGATGTTAATTTTACCACTTCGTCTATGTATCCTAATACTGTGATTTTTTTCTGCTCTATGGAATTCGAAATTTTCCTATACCATATATATATATATATATATATATATATATATATATATATATATATATATATATATATATATATATATATATATATATATATATATATATATTTATTTTTATATATATTTATATATATTTATATATATATATATATATATATATATATATATATATATATATATATATATATATATATATATATATATATATATATATATATATATATATATATATATATATTTATATATATATATATATATACATTATTTGTTTGTATATTTCATTTCACATTGTTTTGTTCCATCAATGATTTATTTTAATTTTTTTATATAGTTTCTTTATTTTTTTTATTTTTATTGTTTTTTTTCATTTTGTTTCTGTTACTTCGTTTCATTGATTTAATTTTTTTGTAGTTCGAGGTTGAGTAGAATAGCTTTGCTAGACTTCGCCTCTCACATTCTCTAATGTCCTTATTATTATTATTATATATATATTTATATATATATATATATATATATATATATATATATATATGTATTTAACGGCAATGACAGGCTGTTAAGTGAGAATGCCAACTTTATTGAATAGTTGACGTTTCGTCATGAAATTCGTATCGTTTGAATGGCTGTGTTAAACAATATAACACAGGCAATAATAATTTGATATATATATATATATATATATATATATATATATATATATATATATAGGTATATATATATATATAATATATATATATATATATATATATATATATGTATATATGTATATATATATATATATATATATATATATATATATATATATATATATATAAAGATATATATATATATATATATATATATATATATATATATATATATATATAGATATATATATATATATATATATATATTGAATTATTCTTCAGGTAATAGTAACTGAAAATGGCCACAACCAGAACGTTTTGAATGCAACATAATTGTCTTTTTTTTATGACTAAAAATTCATGAACGCTTAACAGGTCCTTTCAATTCTTTTATCATTTTTATATATAGTTCTGGCGATGTTAATTTTACCACTTCGTCTATGTATCCTATTACTGTGACTTTTTTCTGCTCTATGGAATTCGAAATTTTCCTATACCATATATATATATATATATATATATATATATATATACATATATATATATATATATATATATATATATATATATATATATATATATATATATATACATATATATATATATATATATATATATATAAATATATATATATATATATATATATATATATATATATATATATATATATATTTATTTAGGCCAGATACAGTCAAGATACTTTTGTTAGAATATAGTTTTGTTAATAAATTTTATCAGTGCAATATCAGTGCTGTACGGTGCTTTTTATGAAATGGACATTGAAGAGTGCGCTATGCTGTGGTATATTATAAACAAAAAGAAAAAATTTGAAAGGAGACGAACTATGTGGGTTCATCCTATAATAGAATTAAGGGAAACTAAAGTAATTTATAACCTTCTTCGCCAAGAATTACTACAAGATCGAACAAAGTTTTTTAATTATTATCGAACGTCCATAGAATCTTTTGAAGAACTTCATAATATTCGTTATCAAAAACTTTATTCTCCATGGTACAATGGAAAAACCATTCTATTCTACTTCACTTCTACTAATTAATAATAAAAATATTGTACACCTATGCTATTGTGCTTTTTGAATCGCAAAAGTATGCAAGTCTGAACAGGTCCATAAGCCACAATGATAATTCGGTATCCCGGATTCGGATACTGTATATATATATATATATATATATATATATATATATATATATATATATATATATATATATATATATATATATATATATATATATATATATATATATATATATATATATATATATATATATATATATATATATATATATATATATATATATATATATATATATATATATATATATATATATATATATATATATATATATATATATATATATATATATATATATATATATATATATATATATATATATATATTAGGTATTTGCAATAAATTGTTTGGAATTTTTTCACAATTTAGGAGTACTCAAATAGATTCAAGTATTTCATGATTTCACATAGAGTTGATATGAATAATATTTTCATAGATCTTCTTTTTACTAACAATATGATTTCATTTCGAACATGCCTGTGTTTTTAATCATTATTTTCATTATGTGAATTCAAATATGCTTCTACATATACTTTTGAAGATTATCCTACATTTGCTGCTTTCTATAGTTAATCGAAATGAAAAACAGATAAAATTATAGAAACGTGTGGTCATTAATCCCTACAATCACATCCACATATTTGTCCATTTTATATAATAGCAAAAATTTCGCAAATATTCGAAACACTTCTTGAATCAACCATACATGTTGAAAATATTTCTTCAATTTGTATATAACTTCCGGTTAACAGTGCCTCGAAAACCGGAACTACTTCAACAAGATTAAGATTTATGATGAAAATGAAATTCTTTCCCCACACTTCCTTTCACTTTCGGACGCTTAAAAGTGATATACCACGCACTCCTCCTAAAAAGATTTTCCTAACGATATATTATTATTATTATTATTATTAAATTTTTACGTAATCCATATAATGTACTGTTATTTAAATTCTTCATATCTTCGCTCGCACATAAGCCTAGTAGTAATGGTCTCACATTATAACAAGCACACTCGAATATTATTCTTAATGAATAAAAATAGAATAAATGCTGTTTTTATGGCGATGAAACTGGAATGGAACGACAATAAGTACCTTTTCAATGATGACAATGCATTAGTTCCGCCTGTTGAACAAGCCATATGCCGTTGCTTGTCATCAGCAGCTATTCGTCTAGTATATAAGAAGTCCACAGCCGCGAAGCATTTGATGTTTCATCAAGTAGGTATTGAAAATGTCTTTTGTTATTTGCGCAGGTTTTTGAAACAACAAAGAATGCTTATATAAATGCTTCATTATGCTTCTTGTCTAGGAAAGGAAAGTGTGTATTCTCATGAACTCAACTAGTTCAATATCGATATTAGTTTGACGCTTTCCTCGAAATATTTTTATTTTTTTATTTAGAAAGACATGTGCTTCGATTACAAAGAACATTTGCACAACGGCGGAACAATTGAGACTTAACAAAAAATATCTTTAGTTGTATTTTATCCTATAAAATACATACTATTGCAGTGTACCAGTCAGGTGCAGGAGTATTTTTCCCATCCGTTTTGGACCTCCTAGACCACGATTTTTGAAAAATTATTATATATATATATATATATATATATATATATATATATATATATATATATATATATATATATATATATATATATATATATATATATATATATATATATATATATGTATACAGGGTGTTCCGAAATTAGACGTCAATATTTCAACCACATATTCTACTTCAAAAAATAAAGATAAAAGTTGATATAAACTAGGGTCCCCAACTTCTTCGTTTTTAAGATACAGGGTGTTGAAGGTGGAGACTTGATGGTGGTTTTTTGTAAATATTTTCGAAATCTGTGGAGGTAATTGGATGAAATTACACGGTACAGTTACGAAACTTTTTACGCTCTATTCAATGTACTTAAAGTTAGTATTGCAATATTTTCAGGCGTGCGTAGTGCAGGGGGGTATTAGAGAAAAATTTGGCCCAAATTTTTTGGTGGTTAACTTTTAGTGATTTTGACTTCAAAATTTGAAAATATGAAGCTTTTTGTATAAATAAAGTCATCTTCTGATACTTCGCTAGGAAGCAGCATTTTCGAGAAAAATGCAATTGAATATTTCTTTAGGAATTAAGTTTTTTTTTTGAATGTGCGAATCGAAGAGAATATAATCAGTTACCTGGAAATAAATGACTTTTTTTGATTTGCTAGGTAAAGGAAAATAAGCTGTCAATTATTAATCGCCCAGTTTTTAATTGTGCTGCTTGTTGCCGGAAAAAAGCTATTTAGTAGTAATGCAGAGGTTTTCAAATGGAGAATTAGCAGATATCCACTTTGTACGTGGTTTATGCAATGGTAGAGCACCACGGTGAGCCAGCTCAATATGGTTTGAATATTAAACATTGGCTAGACGAGTAATTTCCGAGTAAATGGATTAGAAGAGGTGTTCCTATTCCGTGGTCACCCCGATCGCCGGATTTAAATCCACTCGACTATTATTTTTGGGGCCGTATAAAAGATATAGTATACGCAACAGAAGTAGACAACGAGAAGGAGTTGTGTGAAAGAATACGTGTGGCAAGGAATTAAATACGGCAAAACCATTTTGAAGTTTAGCAAGCTTCACATGCGATTACCCGTAGAGATCCAAATATGCCTTCATGAGCATGGCAACCTTTTTGAGCATCTAATCTGAATGTTAGAATAAGTAAACCCCAAATAATTGTTGCTTAATGTTCAATTCAGTGATACCCAAACTGGGGGGAAGGGCATTGGGAGGCGCGAGAGCCTACAAATTTTGGGCTTTAAAATGATAAATTTCATATTTGACAAATTCTTATAAAAAAGGATATATTGGTGGCACACTTTCAATAATTGCCTACCAAGAATTGCCTACCAAGAATTGCCTACCTTGTTGAGAAAATGCAGCACACTTCCCATTAGACTAGAATAGTGATTTCAAATATGATATTTATAAAACACCGTTATCAGGTCTTCGCCTTTAGAACGAAGAAGTTGTGGACCCTAGTTTATATGAACTTTCATATCTATTTCTGGATGTAGAATAGATGGCTCGAATATTGACGTCTAATTTCGGGACAACAATCAATTCATGAAGAAATATTCAAATGCCTTTTTCTCGGATATGCTGCTTCCTAGCGAAGTATGAAAAGAGTACCTCATTTGTACAAAAAGCTTCATATTTTCAAATTTTCATGTCAAAATTACTAAAAATTAACCACCAAAAAATTTGGGCAAAATTTGTCGTTAATACCCCCCTGCACTAGGCACTCCTGAAAATATTGCAATACTAACTTTTAGTACATTAAATAGAGCGTAAGAAGTTTTGTAACTGTACCAAATTTTATTCGATTACCTTCACAGGTTTCGAAAATATTTAAAAAAAACCACCATCAGGTCTTCACATTTAACACCCTGTATATATATATATATATATATATATATATATATATATATATATATATATATATATATATATATATATATATATATATATATATATATATATATATATATATATATATATATATATATATATATATATATATATATATATATACAGTATGGTGCAAATGGAAGGAATAAATTTCGTTATTTCCTAAACCGGCGACTTCCAGGAAAAGTTCTGAAACCCGTCGATTTTTATTTTAAAACGGGCTATTCGTAAGGATACCTTTTTATTTTTGACGTCATCTATTCGGGCGTGATGACGTCATCGCTAAAATTTTTAAATGGAAATGTGGTTGTTGTAATACATTATTTGAAAGGTCTTTTAAATACCTGTTCAGTTATATCAAAATGTACAGTAATTGAAATTTGTATTTGTTTAAAAAATTAATAAAATTTTATTATTACAATGAATATTTAATATGTATTACTCATTAAATACAACGAATCCTAAATTAAGTGCTCAAATTGTTTACCTTCAGCTAAAATACAATGAGAAAGACGTGCCGCGAACTCTTCTCGAACCTTCTCTATAACTTCCGGAGTTATTTGTGCAACCTCAATACGTATCCTTTCTTTGAGTTCATTGATATCTTGTGGTTTATTTTGGTGAACTTTGCTTTTCAAGTATCCCCATAAAAAGAAATCAAAAGGAGTCAAATCGGGCGACCTAGGCGGCCATTTTATTGTTCCTCTTCGATCTATCCACCGATTTGGAAAGTCGTTGTTCAAAAAGTTGCGCACCAAGACAGCATAATGTGGAGGCGCATCATCTTGCTGCAGCCATCATTCATTTCTGTTTGGAAACAGCCGATTCAATTCGGGTAGCAAGAAGTTTTGAAGAAATTCCAAATATGTTAAGGTTTCTTCGAAAAAGTATGGTCCAATAATCCTTTTATCTATTATTCCCGCCCAAACATTAACTTTCTTTGGGTATTGAGTACGGTACTCTTGCATCCAGTGTGGATTTTCCGTAGCCCAGTACCGATAAGTTTGACGATTAATATGACCGTTTAGTAGAAATGTAGCTTTATCCGAGAAAAGAACTTTTTTTAAAAACATCAGATCTCTGTTATTTTGTTCCATCATAATTTTACAAAACTCAATTCTTTTATCAAAATCATCTTCCATAAGCTGTTGTACTAAACTTACTTTGTAGGGATGCCACTTTTCCTTCTTTAGCTATCTAAGAACTGTTGAATGGTCCATGTCATTATCTAATGCTATTTGCCGTGAACTGGTATGGGGATTATCTTGAAAGGATAAAAAAAAAAAAAAAAAAAAGTTGTTCGTTTTCTGATATTGGTTTTCTACTACCTTTAGGGAGGTCTTTGACATGACCCGTTTCTCTGAATTTCTTCTCAATTTTGCTTATAGTGGATTGTGAAATTGGTTCTCGGTTGGGGTATTTATTATTAAATAACGTACATACTTCTTTCTGCGTACGTGCTTTATCTCCACAACCAATCATTATTAGAATTTCAATTCTTTGCGTTTCAGTCAGCTTCATGTTGATAGATACAAAGACTTTTTGAATTCGTCTAATACAATAATACTATCAATCACTTGACAGAAAGTTCATTACTGTACATATTGATATGGCTGACTAGGTATTTAAAAGACCTTTCAAATAATGTATTACAACACCCACATTTCCATTCAAAAATTTTAGCGATGACGTCATCACGCTCGCATAGATGACGTCAAAAATAAAAACGTATCCTTACGAATAGCCCGTTTTAAAATAAAAATCGACGGGATTCAGGAATTTTCCTTAGAGTCTCCGGTTTAAGAAATAACGAATTTATTCCTTTCATTTGCACCATACTGTATATATATATATATATATATATATATATATATATATATATATATATATATATATATTTATATATATATATATATATATATATATATATATATATATATATATATATATATATATATATATGTATATATATATATATATATATATATATATGAAGTGAACTAGGACATTTGATTTGAAACTAATCAAACAAACCTCCTAGCGGAGCTGGTTATACGAGTTCACGAAACATCGAAATGCCTCCATATACCTTAGGATGATGTATGTTAGAAACATTAAGTTGTTTATCACAATCAATGGAAATGATAGACAGTCTGTTTCGCCCTTATTTGGGGCTCATCAGTATCATCTATCCATCGAAAGTGATAACCAACCAAATATTTCCAACGACGTTATATTTTCCTTCCAGTGACTATATGGCATATAAATATGACACAGCGCCACCAGTCGGAAACAAATGAACCACATCCCACAGATAGAAGAAAAACATTTCGGCAACGGGAACTCGCACGTCCTGACACCCGAAGGTGGTTACTATAATCGCTAAGCAAGAGTAAAGTTTATACATCCATTCGATGTAATTCAAACTTCACACGCCGCAAGTAACAAGCGCTCCAAATTTTATCCCTTTCACAGGTAGCAAATGAATAGAAAACAGAATTCTTCGTGTTAACGACACACGTTCGTGGCAATAAAATGAAGTGAACTAGGACATTCATTTGAAACTAATCAAACAAACCTCCTAGCGGAGCTGGTTATACGAGTTCACGAAACATCGAAATGCCTCCATATACCTTAGGATGGTGTATGTTAAATATATATATATATATATATATATATATATATATATATATATATATATATATATATATATATATATATATATATATATATATATATATATATATATATATATATATATATATGTATATATATATATATATATACAAGGGCGCACCCAGGATTGAGTTTCGGGGGGGGCTGAATCAATATTTACCTCCTTAAATTTAAATAGAAAACGCACATCCGGTAAATCATAATAGATCTTATGGTTGACCGAGTGACCAGGGCTCATTTCATAGTAGTAGATGAGCTCATTTTACAATTATTATCTTAGTAATCTCAATTCTTTTGTTACTACAATAAATCTCGGGGGGGGAGGCTGCAGCCCCATGGCTCCCCCCCTGGGTGCGCCACTGTATATATATATATATATATATATATATATTTATATACATATACATATATATATATATATATATATATGTATATATATGTATATATATATATATATATATATATATATATATATATATATATATATATATATGTATATATATATATATAACTTTTTGATAATTATTAGCGATAACAGGCTTGTTGAATCTCAAAAAACTCGATTTTATTAAAAAGTTGACGTTTCGCCACGACATTCGTGGCTTTATCAAAACTTTTGATAAAGCCACGAATTCGATCTGCTATTTAAGCGTGATTATTCAAAATATGATTCAATTCGTTAGAATCGCATCTCGACGCGATGCATTTCGCACGAAAAATACAACTTTAGTTATGGAGCTCTGCTGCTCACGTTTTTCTCTTGTTTTGATTAGATTCGGGAGTTATAAACAAGTATTCTTGTTTTTATAGCATTAGCTGAGTCCACTGATTGAAACTAGTTGAATGATGGTCAAATATTAAATATTGGAAGATTAAAATGACTATGTTTAAGAATATAAAAATATATTGAGATATCAAAAAATTCTACGAACAGGTTTGAAAATTCGTCCACCCTCAACATATAAAATACAATGAAATTGGAATAGAGATTCTAAATATAGATCCACTTAGAGAATAATTTTCAGCTGAAGATGAAATTTCAATAAATTTTGACACAATTCTTATTTCATTACGTTCAACTTTATTCATAATTTTAAAATGTATTTTATACACGGTGAACCTACATGTTTCGAAAGACCATTGGACTTGTAAAATTTCACATTATTTATCATTTGAATATTTGCAACCACTAAAACTAATAGACGTGCATCCGATCCGGAAGTGAATCCAACCCAATAATTTCGCACTGGAGACCGTACAGCATACCGCTCTTCCACATCCCAATATATGGCAAGTGAATAGCTGGAATGTGAACTGACACGGTCAGGATTGAAATCATAGATTTGATATGTTCAGTGAGTCTAATACATTTTAGTCGTATTCTTCACCAAAATAATAGACTATTGCCGCGTATGGAAGGTCAAGAATCAGCGGCTCCCATCAAACCAAAGTAGCTGAAATTTGGTATCGATCAGAATTTGTGTAAATTTCTCCAACCTATGATTTTTCTACTTAGATATTTCTGTTTTCATATATATATATATATATATATATATATATATATATATATATATCGTCTCTCATGATTCTTACGCAGAAGACGTTTTTATATTCTACTTATGAGTAATTTCTTTATCTTAAAACTGGAACATCCTGTATTGTAATTAAAAGCTGAATACATTTTTGAACTCATTTTATTGAAAAAGTAATAAAGGTTACCTAATGGTAAAAGAATTATTATTTTAATATATGCTCAAAGAGGTGCCCATTATTCTCGATGAATAAGTGAACTCTTTCTTGAAATGAGTGCTGGACTCTTATAACATGTTTTGAGGTATGGAACGAAACGCTCTTCTTATTCGTACTTTCATATCCTGAGGTGTCGTTGGCAGTGTATTGTAAACAATAGTTTTGATGTATCCCCATAAAAAAAGTTGGGACTTATTAGTTTCGGATACCTCGCTGGCGAGTTATGTGGACGTCTTCGTCCATTCCATCTATTTGGATGTTGTCGATCTAACTTGTTTCTAACACGACTTATGAAAGTGCGCAGGTGAACCATCTAGCTGCATCCACATCGGTTGATCAAAATCATATCAATTCGTTCTGGACAGGGGTTAATTCTCATTTTAACTAATTGAAATGTAACAATCTTTCAAGAAAATACTAATTATAAGTATTTTATCTGTCAAATATTTGTTCTTTCTAAACAAAAACTAACGTCATTTACGCCAAAGCCTACTATTATTGAAAAAAGTAGTAGGATAGGTATAAGAAATCGTAACTTTGGTAATATTGAAATGTAAATTTTACTGACCCAATAATAACAGTGCAATTTAACATATTTCGTCTCAATAACTAAGACAGGTGATTCTTCATTTTCAAGAATGTTTCCTTAATAAAAAGATTTCAAAAATGCTTTTTAATAACAATACAGGAAGTTCCATTTTTGAGATAAAGAAATTACTCATAAGTAGAATATAAACAAGTCTTTTGCGTGAAAATCATAAGAGATTGGTATAGGGAACCCTGATATAGATTTAAAGGGAATCTAATTCTGCGTCAAAATATGCCATCAAATACAGGATGTTCCATTTATCGAAGTTATTCAATAAAAAATGTGCCCAAACTTTGATACAATTTTTTTCACCACTCTGTATAATATTGAAATAAAACTTTCATGTGGTAGTAGACTTTAACCTTTTAGCTAAGCAGTATATTCAGCTACAAGCAGCTCGTTACATGTTACAAGGTGTAAACAATTTTTAAATATATGGTCCGTATTTTTTAATATCTCAAAATTTCTCAGCAACGGTTAGTTTTAGGTATTATAGGAAATATATAGTAACTTACCTTCATTTGGTCTATAGTATCTGAGAATATAAAAAAATATAAGATGTTCCATAAGAAAAAATGTAACTTTGATATGTATCTTTTTTTTGGGTCACCCTGAGTATTTCAAAATAATTTTGGAATATGCACTGTGCTAAAATTTTTTCCCACTCTCTTCATTTCTCATAGAAACACCGAGGAGAATGTGGTGGGCCAGCCTGTATATATATATATATATATATATATATATATATATATATATATATATATATATATATATATATATATATATATATATATTCCTGGTACATATAAGCATCCATAGGGGCTCCCATCAAACCAAAAGAGCTGAAATTGAGTATCTAGGGTTGTTTTATAAGCAGAAAGAAACAATGAAAATTTGGGAAAATTGTGAGTCTAACTCTTGCACTCCGCGGAGACTATTCCATTCGAAATACATCAATGTGCGACGCACTCAGAGAATTTTTCATATTTTAGATTGAAATAAACTATTTTATAATTTTCCTTACAGTTTGCTATTAAAGCATGGTTCTTTCTTTTTCAGTAGAATAAATTATTCTATAATTTATATTCTAGTTCGCTATCGTGTTTTTTCAATCAATAATTAATTCCGTTCGAATTACTTCTAGAAGCGATGCACTTTTCGCGAAAAATACGAACTTAGAGAAGGAGCTCTGCTAGCCAAACTTTTTTTTAATACCTAAAATATATTCAAAAAACAATGCTTGATTTATGGAGAATTTACACTATCTTCGAATTAATAATTTAAGGTTCACCTTCACAGAGGATTCTTCAGAACAAGTACAATGAATTTCTGTATGAAATAAGCACCAAACGAAATAACAAGTAGTAAGTGTTGGGAGAAGAGCGATGAAAGGAGTCTGATGATGTTTTGTAGTTTTCAGGTTTATAACCAAACTTCCTAGAAGTTTGAGATATGAAAATTTTCAATGATATTATCTCTGCTTTGTTCTGTTAATATGACGATATCACATGTACAACTACTCCTACAGTGTTTGCATTATAAGCAAGTCATAAGTTTGGACAAAAATGTAAACAATTTCTTGAAAATAAGAACTTACATTTGGTTCTATTCTTTCATATATTTAAATCGAACATGTACCTCTAGAGTTCAATTCAAATGAATTTTCACAACTACCTTCGAGAGAAACTCGTGTATAAAGTATTAACTTTAAGTTTGTCCTTTGCAACCTAATTTATAATTAATGCTTTCACAACACACAGCAGCAACATGTTGAAGAGAGAAAATATGTGCGTGATAGCTTTAGAACCTTGTCCACAGAATGATGAATTAAATATCGTCAAATTATCGATATCTCCTTATTAGAAGCGTAATATGTAGTTCAGTTGAATTATCTTATGTAATCTCTTCCGGATATATAAATAACTTGTTCTCGTTCGCTTGATGAATTGAGTCTTCAGATGAAATGTAGATAATATAATAGCACTTTGCAGAAAGTTTTATTAAAGCACGAAAACTGGTCCTGGGCGTTGTCCACTTTGTGAAGACTTTCAATATTTTTTCGATAATAATACAGTTTCACCTGTAATCATATATATTCTGAGAGAAAAGTAGTTCCTTTAATGTACCTACTTTTTTATTCTGATTAGTGATTATAACATATGGTTATTGAATATAATATTCAATTGATCACCGAAATATTGAAACAATTGCCGATATCCTTTATGACGCAGTTTTTTTTTTCATTTTTGATATTTCATTCCGAACTGAACTTTTGAGTTAATTGATGGTAAATAATGATAGCAAGAAATTTTATTGATTATTGCGAGGTGTACTGTATGAATCTATTTCCGAATTAAAGCATATACATATAAAAAGAAGTACTATCTTCATAGCATATAATTTCACATCAGAATTTAAAAAAATTCTTATATAGCACTTACGGTTTTTACAATGTATTCTTAAAATAACAATGCAGAACAGCTCCATCGATATGTTCGTATTTTTTCCTAATTTCTTTTCTGACGCACTAGGTCAATTTTGAAGGTCTGTACGCAAGAAACTTGAAAACCTGCAAAAATTCGTGCAATTTCAACATAAAAATTTGAAGCGGTGACAGAAAACCTTTGAAATCCAAAATACCAACATCAAATAGATTCTCGTGAGTAAATTTCAACCTTTTAACTCAGGTAAAGCTGTGTACGTACGCAAAACCTAAAAACTACGAAAAAACAAAAAAAGTATAGATAAAAAAGGCGGCAATCAGAAAAAAATTTTATATCGTCACAGGCACTCTGTCTGTTTCAATAAATCATCAATTCTCTGATTCCAGTCGAAACTGGTTTAATGGTCCAAAAATCTTAAAATACTTTCCCAGAAGTCAGAGAAAGCTGCACTTCGGATATGTTGTTTATAGTTAGTCACACTTTTTATCAACGCTTTGTAAAATTTTCGATCATTTCCCTTAACCAGAGTTGGAGGGTGTCAGGGGTGATTCATTAATATGTGTAAATATTTTAACAGGAACATTTTGAGCTCAAAATATGAAGATCTAACCCAATTTGCTTATACAAAATATTTCTCCTTACTGATTTACAGGGTGTTTTATTTATATTATTAAAAATGAAATTTGTTCATTACTCGAATGCTGCTTGATATTTCTTTATGATATTTGGCAGTAAGTCAAAGCAGTTTTGGACACATCAACTTATAGTAAAGAAGACTTTCTCGCTATCACCAGTGGCGTACGGCAGGGGCACGGGAAGAGTTCTTGTGTCCTAAATTCTACGCCACTGGCAGAATTGACATTTTAGTATCATTTTTCGATTCTCCAATATTTTCTCTGTAAATAAGGCACTCCTGTTTCGTAACGCTAGAGCCACTATTTTTCGAGATATTCAACGTTGAACATATGGCTGCACAATTCTTCTGATTTTTATGTTAGAGTCATGTCGGTTTTTTTGTCCTACGATTGGATGTATTACTTAAAATAATCATTATTAGGTATTTTGTTTCAATTTATAATAATATTAACAAACAATTTAAAACAGAACAACTACAAAAATATCCAGCGCTACATAAGAAAGTCAAAATAAATACTTAATTATCAAGATCTCCTTTACAATTTTTGGAAGAATATCAAATTTATGAACAAAACTTGAAAACAATTCACAACAAATGTTCAATGTGATCTCCGTTAACCTCAATGAGATTATCCATTCTTTCGCTAAACGATCTTTTAACTTTAAAAAATATGTTTGGCTGATTCGCAATAAAATTAGCGGAATTTACAATTTGCTGCCATAGTTCCTGGCAAGTATTTAGGCGTTTGGGATATTTTTGTAGTTGTTCTGTTGTAAATTGTTTGTTAATATTATTATAAATTGAAAAAAATACCTAATAATGTTTATTTTACGTAATACATGCAATCGTATGACAAAAAATCACCGACAGACTCGTACATAAAACTTAAAAGAATTGTGCAGCCATATGTTCAACGTTAAATATCTCGAAAAAATAGTGGCTCTAGCGTTACGAAACAAGAGTGCCTTATTCACAGAGAAAATATTAGAGAATCGAAAAATTATACCAAAATGACAATTCTGCCAGTGGCGTAGAATTACGGAAACAAGAACTCTTTCCTTGTCCCTGCCGTACGCCACTGGTGATAGCGAGAAAGTCTTATTTACTATTATTTGATGTGTCCCAGAATACTTTAACTTACTGCCAAATATCATAAAGAAATATAGAGCAGCATTCAAGTAATGAACAAGTTTCATTTTTAATAATCTAAATAAAACACCCTGTAAATCAGTAAGGAGAAATATTTTGCATAAGCAAATTGGTTTAGATCTTCATAATTTGAGCTCAAAATTTTCGCTTTAAAATATTATACATACACTGTATGTGTATATTTACATATACACTTATTAATGAATCACCCTATATATATATATATATATATATATATATATATATATATATATATATATATATATATATATATATATATATATATTTTATATATATATATAGATATATATATATATATATATATATATATATATATATATATATATATAATTAAGTGAAACTAGGACATTTATTCAAAACTAATCAAACAAACCTCCTAGCGGAGCTGGTTATAAGAGTTCACGAAGCATCGAAATATCTACATCTACCTTAGACGGTACTTGTTAGAAATGATAATTTGTTTATCACAATCGATGAAAATTGATGAACAGACTATTTCGCCCTTGGGGCTCATCAGTATCATCCATCCATCGAAAGTGATAACCAAACCAACATTTCAATCGGTCTTATATTTTCTTTCTAGCAAGACAATGGCATATAAATATGACACAGCGCTACCAGTCGGAAACAATTGAACCACATCTTACAGACAGACGAAACATTTCGGCAACGAGAACTCGTACGTCCGGACACCCGAAGGTGGCTACTATTTCTGCTAGGGTAAGGTTGGCACAGTAATTCAACATTTACACACCGCAAGTAGCAATCGCTCCGAAATCGCTGTGGCATATTTATATGCCATTGTGTTGCTAGAAGGAAAATATGAGACCATTTGAAATATTGGTTTGGTTATCACTTTCGATGGATGTATCATACTGATGAACCCCAATAAGGGTGAAAGAGTATATCTATCAATTTCCATCGATTGTGATAAACAACTAAACTTTTCTAATATGTACCGTCTAAGTTAGATGTAGATAAAGATATTTCGATGCTTCGTGAACTCTTATAACCAGCTTCGCTAGGAGGTTTGTTTGATTAGGTTTGAAATATATATATATATATATATATATATATATATATATATATATATATATATATATATATATATATATATATATATATATATTCAATAAAAATGAAACATGTCCAACAAAAAGCCATTTGAATTCAGGAATGCAACATCCGTTAGAATTTGAACCTGACCTCCATTAACGTTAAATGGTTTTTTTGGTGTACCTCGAGGCGATAGTTTGGAGATCATTTCGTTAATTCGAATAATTATTTACTACTCAGATTTTTTGTGATTGATATGAAATATCGCATAGCTTGAGCTCCTGAGTAAAACACAGACCAGAAGGTTCAGAAGATTGATGTTATTAATCGAACGATGTACAAATTGATCTATTACTTTCAGTATCCATCTTCAGTAATGATGCTTTAACATACAATTTCTTATACTGTCATAATTGAATACCGATGATTATTGGCTTGAAATAATTCAATATCACATCTATATATATATATATATATATATATATATATATATATATATATATATATATATATATATATATATATATATATATATATATATATATATATATATATATATATATACTCAGTTTGGTCTAGTCAATACTGATAGTAGTAGATCTAGTATTGACTAGACCAAACTAAGGAAACCATATAGACGCTTAATGTCAATGGTTTGTTATATACTGAAGAAGGCAAATACGTCGAAACGTTTATTTATATAGAATAAATTAATTTTACTACTTGACCTAGAAACCCAATCACTTCAAAGATGAACATATTTATTTATTAATATATATATATATATATATATATATATATATATATATATACATATATATATATATATATATATATATATATATATATATATATATATATATATATATATATATATATATATATATATATATATATATATTATATATATATATATAATAATAATAATAATAATAATAATTTATTGATCCTTTAGGACACTTACTAATGTGTATAGGATAAGTCAATATTACAATATTACAAGTTAATTCTATTCTAACATTTACATCAACATTTACCATCTCCCTGAGTGATCAATGAATCAGAGAGAAATTCTTTAACCGAATAGAAGCACTTATGTAGTAAAAGCTCCTTGATAACTCTTTTAAATGTTTGTTTGTTCAAAGATTTCAAATGGGAGGGCAAATGATTGAACAATCTGACACCCTGATATAGTGGAGAACGTTCAAAACTGTGAGTCCGATGTTTAGGAACCAGGAGTACCTGTGAATTTCGTGTTCCATGATCGTGCGAGCTAGCAAGTTTTTTCCAGTTATTCTCATTATCTTTCGCATATAAGAGACATTTGAATATGTATATACATGGAAGTGACAGTAATTTATTGGCGACAAATATAGGCCGACATGATGCCCGATGGTTCAAACCAAAAATGAGACGTATTATTCTTTTTTGTGCCACAAAGACTCTCGAGAAGGAACCACAGTCACCCCAGAGCAAAATATTGTATGAGATATGACAGTAAACAAGGCTGTAATAAACATCAACAAGAGAACTAGGTGGTAGAGAAGTTTTCAGTCTACTTATTGCGAAATAAGCTTTATTAATTTTTTTGCTTAAGGCATCAACGTGGGTTGACCAACTAAGACTTCGATCCCAAGGAATTTTGTGCAATCAGCTGGAATAATAGTAGTGCCCAGACAATCAATTTTCAACAGACTTTTTTCACAGTTTCTTAAGCCGAAACACAGACAGGCTGTTTTACCTACATTAACTATCAAATTGTTACGGCGACACCATGATATGAACTCAGCCATAATATTTTTACAGGCTATCTGGAGCTCATCACAACTTCGGGCCGCGATGACGACAGATGTGTCATCGGCAAATAATATAAGTAATAAGCAGGATGAATGAGAGCGTAAGTCATTTATAAACAGCAGGAATAGTAGAGGTCCCATCACAGAGCCCTGAGGAACAGCCATATCTATATTATACTCTCTGGAATAAGTTTTATCGTTTCTTACCGACAGAGTTCTGTGTTGAAGAAAGCTAAGCAGCCAGTCGGAAAAAATGCCTCTAAAGCCAAGATTATAACACTTATCTATAATGAACTTAAAGGATAAGGTATCAAAGGCGCAGGAAAGATCGAAAAAAATCCCTGATACATGTAAATTTGAATCCAGGCATTCGTAAACTGTTTCCACAAACTTCAGTGCGGCCGTCTGAGTGGAGCAACCAGCTCTAAAACCGTGCTGGGTTTTATTAAGAATATCGAATTTATTCAAATATGACATCATTCTCTTGAAAATCACTCTCTCAAAAACTTTGGAGAGAACACTGAGAATCGATATCGGTCAATAGTTTGTTATTTCATTTATATTTCCTTTTTTGTGAATCGGTACGACAATAGATTTTTTTACGGCATAGGGAAATTCTCCCGATGTGACAGTCCAATTAATTATGTGAGCAAGATGTTCGCTTATTGTTGGAGCAATCTTCTTGAGAAGCCTAGTTGAGATGTTAACTATGCCAACACATTTTTTATTTTTTAAGTTTTTGATAATATCCTCAATTTCGAAACTCAAAACGGGTTGACAAAAGAAATTACATACCGAAGGTGGTGAAGCCGTACAGGAATGTGATATACTATTACCATAATTGGCATTCAACCTTTCATTGGCCACTGAGGAGAAGTATTTTCCGAATATATCAGCTACTTCATTGGGTTTATCATATGTCACAACATCAAGATCAATGGTAATGTGACCATCCAGTTTTTCAAGTTTTCCAGTGTACGTGCTGACAATGTTCCATACTGTCTTATTCCGGTTTTCAGAATTAGCTATAAGAGTGCAGTGATATTTACATTTAGTTGACTTCAAGAGGGAGTTATGTGAACGCTTTGCATGTTTATAATTATTGAGAGTATTTGGTGACCCAGTAATTGAATAAAGCCAATGTAGGTTTATCAGATTATTTTTACTTTGAATTATATGATCCATTTACTTTTTTTAGGTACGGAAGTAAGCCTTTTCAAGGGACAACATAAATCTAAATGATATTGGAGTGTGCTGCTTAAGGTTTCAAAGCATTTACTCACACTAGTCTCAAGCATTATTTCAGAAAAATCACATGCATTTAAAGAATCCACTAAATTCCTCAGATTGACTTCACTTAATTCCCTAATTAATTGGACGTTTGATTTTTTGATCTGTACAAGATCGGTCTTCAATTCAAATGATATTGCTCTATGGTCACTTATATTAGGATCAAAAACAACAGACTCACAGTTTCGAACTATTTCCGAACTAGTTATTATGTAGTCCACTTTAGAAACGGAAGTATTACCTCTAATGTTAGTAAAAACCCTGGTAGCCTCTGTAGAAGTAATAGTCAGGTTAAAACAATCTAATAATTCAAGTAACAATTTTGACTTATTACAATTTTTATCAAAGTAGTCGATATTGAGGTCTCCGCAAAGGAAAACATAATCAGAATCGTTAGAACAACTCTGCCATGCCAAGGTTGCCAGTACAAGGCCTGTGAACACTTATTATGCCTAGACGCTTATTACCTAAGGAAACTAATATTCCAGAAATTTCTACATGCATTTCTAGAGAAAACTTCGACACCGGCAACTTTTTCACTCTAAGATCGGTGAATATCATCGAGCCACCATGGAGTCTGTGGACCCGGCAAAAAAAGTCAGCCCGCACATACCCCGGAATGGCCATAGGGTTAGCACTATCCTCGTTGCACCAGTGTTCCACCAAGCTCAACACGTCAGGTTTAATCTCACTCATTAGTACCTCCAAATTGTCTATTTTGTTGGAAACACATTGTATGTTCAGCTGAAGAATCCTGAAAACTACACCAGTGCCCACTATTTTTCGTTCACCACACTCACACTGTTTCTCCATTTTCATAAAAAAGTTTTCTTCTTCAGAGGGTATGGAAAATTAAATCTCCGAATGCAAACTCCAACAGGCCAGTAATTTTCGTCATCCAATTTGTCTTTCAATCTAAATGGAACCCCCAATTTGAAACTAGAGAAATCCCCATGCGATTGTAACTTTTCAATGACGAATCCTTTGGAGTTTTCCTCTTCTTTTAGATAATCGCGTATCATTTCAACTGTGGCCTCTGTATTCTTTATTCTACCTAAATAAAACCAAGCCATTATTTCCTGCACAAAGCCAACAAGTAGTCCATTTGATCGGTCTTTTGTAGCTTTTCCAATCTTTTGTTCCATTTTTTTCTTCCTTCTGACAACTTCAGTAAAACCTTCATTATTTACAATCTGGTTTATATCATTTGTTTGATCAATTTGTTTTGTATTTGGAACCTCGAGATTCAAAACATCATTCATTATGCCTCGTTGTATTTTCTCCATATCTTTCAATTTGGAAACTGAGGTCTTTAACTCCGTTTTTTTGGAACTTGGTACCATCAAGGTGAGGTTATCCGTTTTCTTTTCAATAGAGTCAGTTTTTCGTTCTTCAGTTTTAGCTGTTATATTCGGACCTTTGCATCTGTCAGCATATATATTTGAGTTTTGCTTCATTTCATTTTTTGTGTTACAAATATTAGATATGAGTTTCCTTAAACGGTTCAGTTCTTTTTCTATGTCGCTAAACTTCTTTTCTGCTTCATCTCTTCTAACATAGTCATCTGAATGGTGTATTTGGTCCACTGTAATGGATGCTGTTTTGTTCCTTAGTGAACAGTTTTCCTGTATAAGTTTTTGATGTTCTTGAGTAATCTTATTCGCGTGTATTTTGTCTTGCTCTAGCTATTTTCGAAAAACTCAATTCTTTGTTGCAGAGTTGTATTAATCTGTGATAATTTCTTATTTTCTTTAATTAATTTTTCATTTTTTTCTGACAGAATCTTTTTGTCCTCAATTATCATATTAAGGTTTGCTATTTTAGTCTCTAAAGTAGAGATTCTTTCTTGCAGATTCTCAACTTCTTTTTTAAGAATCTTATTTTCTCTTTCTTTCTGAGAGTCAGTTGCTTCCTTTTCCTTTAATGTATTTATTTCTTGTTTTTGTTTTCTGTTTATTTCCATTATTGTGGAAATGTCTTGTACACAAGTGTTGCAAAGTATTTTTAATCTGCGATCTTTAAGGGGGATACATCTCTCTTCTGTGGCAGTGAATTTATTACACGCCGTACAGTTTATAACAGAGCAGCTATCGCATTGAAAATGAGTCTGCTTGTCTCCTTTGTTGTTACAACTTGCGCAAAGCGTAACTTGAAATTGATATTTGGGCACGTTGTGTGACACGCCACTGGACTGGATGATGATATGAAGTCCGATGCCTATCGCACACGTGTTTTCATTGTTTATTTTAATCCGAATATATGATATGAAAGATTTGGTATTCGGAATGAAAATTTACCGTATTATTGGATTTATAATAGAAAGAAAATTAAATACCGAAGGTGGTGAAGCCGTACAGGAATGTGATATACTATTACCATAATTGGCATTCAACCTTTCATTAGCCACTGAGGAGAAGTATTTTCCGAATATATCAGCTACTTCATTGGGTTTATCATATGTCACACCATCAAGATCAATGGTAATGTGACCATCCAGTTTTTCAAGTTTTCCAGTGTACGTGCTGACAATGTTCCATACTGTCTTATTCCGGTTTTCAGAATTAGCTATAAGAGTGCAGTGATATTTACATTTAGTTGACTTCAAGAGGGAGTTATGTGAACGCTTTGCATGTTCATAATTATTGAGAGTATTTGGTGACCCAGTAATTGAATAAAGCCAATGTAGGTTTATCAGATTATTTTTACTTTGAATTATTTCGGGAGTGATCCATTTACTTTTTTTAGGTACGGAAGTAAGCCTTTTCAAGGGACAACATAAATCTAAATGATATTGGAGTGTGCTGCTTAAGGTTTCAAAGCATTTACTCACACTAGTCTCAAGCATTATTTCAGAAAAATCACAAGCATTTAAAGAATCCACTAAATTCCTCAGATTGACTTCACTTAATTCCCTAATTAATAGGACGTTTGATTTTTTGATCTGTACAAGATCGGTCTTCAATTCAAATGATATTGCTCTATGGTCACTTATATTAGGATCAAAAACAACAGACTCACAGTTTCGAACTATTTCCGAACTAGTTATTATGTAGTCCACTTTAGAAACGGAAGTATTACCTCTAATGTTAGTAAAAACCCTGGTAGCCTCTGTAGAAGTAATAGTCAGGTTAAAACAATCTAATAATTCAAGTAACAATTTTGACTTATTACAATTTTTATCAAAGTAGTCGATATTGAGGTCTCCGCAAAGGAAAACATAATCAGAATCGTTAGAACAACTCTGAAGGGCACAAAAAAGTTTTTCAAAAAATATATCAAGGTTGCCAGTACAAGGCCTGTAAAAAAAAAAAAAAAAAAAAAATTTACCGTATTATTGGATTTATAATAGTTCGTTGATTTCACCTATTTTACTAAAAAGTTTCTAAAAAGTATTTGCACTTGGTTAAAGTTCACTTTCGTATATATATATATATATATATATACATATATACATATATACATATATACATTAATACATATATACATATATACATATATACATATATACATATATACATATATACATATATAGATATATACATATATACATATCGCACATCCGGAGTAACACTGACATAACTGCAAATTCATAAATTTTACACAGGGCAAGTTTAAAGAAAAAATTGTTCCAATTCTTTAGATTTCTAACTTCATCAAAGATTTATAATAGCTTTTATATTTTCCAAATGTAAATTGAAATGTTATCTTTCAGGCACACCCAATTTTTTATTTCAATTACCCTTTTTCTATATATAGAAAATACTATTTTTGTTTTAGGTCGGTCAATTGCGTCATTGTAGACTTACAAAAAAATAAAACCAGTATTTATGACATTTGAAACCCAAGATAAATGAAACCAATTTCCAGTAATCCAGTCAAAATATTTTATTAAAATCCAAAAACAGAACCAAAAGAATAATAACATAAAATAATATTGCCAAATAAAATTTTCCTTTGGTTGAGAAAAAGTTTGAGTCAAAAGCCGAATTTGGCTATAATTGCACATTATAGGAACTATTTTTATTTTTATAATAACAAATACTAAAATATTTCAGTATAGAAAATCCGGGAATATGTGTCATAATTCGCTACTTGCAAGGGTTCTCTGATAGATTTGTAATTTCGATGTAATTCTTTAATACTTAGGCCTCCATCAATAAATTCACGAGTGGTATTGGCTCTAATATAGTGGCTTTCAATTCTTGGTACGGAGTTTATGTGGTCTCGAACAGACTGTAAAATTTCGGGACTTATCTGATTATGGTTAGCATGTTTGCCACGCTTGTCCTCGGGGACCATCCCGGTACCAACATGTTTAGCTTGAATTACTGTACGGAATGTTCTCTCCGATATGCCCAAAGTATTTTAAAAAAAAAGTTTTGCAAGTCCTTTTTCTTTCGCCATTAACTTTTTGATGACAAACGCAGTTGTGATTCCTATTCCTGGCAGCTCCTTCTTTTACGCGGCGGTAAGCAACTTTCAATGTCGTTAGGCAGGAGCTTAAAAATTCTCGCTGTCTGTAAAATTCCCAAGCCCCAATAACATTCAAATATCTCTCGTCTTTGTTGCTCCGTAATATTAGTACTACATTTGAGCCTACATCTCTCCGTACAAGGTGGCTTTATAAACTTCTCTCCAACAGTTTTACCAGTTCTAGATACGTATTTTTTTCCAGAGTTTTTTTGTGCTTTTCTTACATTTTTTTATCCACGCATATTCATTTCGAACTTTTTTTTTTCCTTTCTTGGCCACAGTAATTTCTGGAGGTGGCGTAACTTGCCTGGTGGTTGCTGCATAGGTAGAATTATCCATAGTTGACGTTGATGACTAGCTTGAGGAAGAACTAGACGACGATGAGCTAGACGAAGATGATCTATATGATGAATTGGGTGACGTAGAATTATTATGACGGCGTTTGACAGCTTTTTCTGGCTTATATTCGTCAGCACTATCATCTGCAGAAAAATCGTTAAAACTTGTTTGACCACCACTGTCATTTTCGTTGTTTAGTTAGATCAGGTATAGATGGGGATTCGGCGTTATCTGAAGAAGAAATAACATCTTTTTCATATTATGCTTAAATAAAAAGATTACAGAGTAATAATGACAAAAAATTACACTAATGTCACAAAAAAAAAAGTTCGAAGCAACAACGACACAAGAGTATATAAGGTCATTGTTTCCTTCAAACTGTTTCATTTCTAGTTAATAATGTCATAAAATACATTTGAGACGTTGTTGCTCCGAAATGTATAAAATAAATTTGTCATAATTACCTATGCGTCGATGTAGCTCACAAACATATGTACTTTCTTCGAGGCACCAGACGCAACTGTCTTCTCCGTCGTTGTCGCCCGGCAATCGCGATCCAAAATGCGATATTTCTATAACGGCTTTTTGCTCTCTAGCGGATGATTCTTGAAGATACAAATGCGGCGTTTTTACTCCAGATGTAAAATGAATAAAGAAACAATTTGGTATATTTAAGTCAGTTTTACATTTTTTTGCAGTTGTGTCAGTGTTACTCCGGATGTGCGAATATATATTTATATATATATATATATATATATATATATATATATATATATATATATATATATATATATATATATATATATATATATAAATATGTTTATCTGTGAAGTGATTGGGTTTCTAGGTCAAGTAGTAAAATTAATTTATTCTATATAAATAAACGTTTCGGCGTATTTGCCTTCTTCAGTATATAACAAATCATTGACATTAAGCGTCTATATGGATTCCTTAGTTTGGTCTAGTCAATACTAGATCTACTACTATCAGTATTGACTAGACCAAACCGAGGAATCCATATAGACGCTTAATGTCAATGGTTTGTTATATACTGAAGAAGGCAAATACGCCGAAACGTTTCTTTATATTATATTAACATATATTGACGAGTTTTCAAAATTTTCACCTATCAGCAGGTTCTCTGTTTTTTATTTACACTTCCAAAATTCATATAAACTCATGCTTGTTAGTATTTTTAGCCTGTTTATATAAATGCTGTGTAACTCAGACTTGTTCTTTCATTATAGATGTCTTGAAAAAGGAAATAACCATTTCCGAAAGCTCGGCCATATGACTAAGAGTATTCTTTAACCTAGCCCAACAATTATTCTGACTGCAACCTCAAAATTTTACATATATATTTTTCCTCAACTAGTCAGTCAAGCCTATTTATAAAGACGTTCGGAACCGTCGTAAAACTGTAGGTCCCTTTCTTTCGTGTATCACTGTATCACGCACAACACGAATAGCTGTAGAGAGGTCGCCTATGCACGAAACGGGTACGGCACTTGAAGAAGAAAAAGTCAGTCAAGACTAACTTTTTATATTATATATGTATATATATATATATATATATATATATATATATATATATATATATATATATATATATATATATATATATTTGATACGAGATGAAATATTTCTTCTCTCAACCGCAAATATACAACTTGTTGAAGATGAAACAAAACTAAGAAAGGATACAAAGATTTGACTGCTAACTAACAGCAATAAATGTTTTAAGAGATCCAATATTTCTAGATTGAAAATACGACACATTTAAAAAAAACTATTTTCAGTTTGAATAGAAATCAGCACCTAAAAAGTATCTGCAGTAAAAAAAACGCGTTAACATCAAAACTTCGTCACTAAGGTAGTATTTTTCGCGCAAAATTCACTGCCTAGACATGGAATTCGAACTAAATATAATTTGAAAATCTATGCTTCAATAGCAAACCGAAATTAGAATTTGAATATAATTTATTTTATTGGAGGAAAAAAATTCGAGAAGTTATCGCGTACTTAGGAACTACGCTTGAATAGCAAAACGTAATGAAAAATATAATCATTGCATAGAATATGGTGATTAGTTGCTATGTCACTCAACCTACCTATCCTCAAATTTACATGAAACAGTTTTCCTGCATACAAGTAATGTAGCCTCGCACCATCCTGCTGAAAGTAATCTATATATTTACATTATTATATTTCATCTGATAGTGTAATCCATTTTCTTTCAAATGTTTGTTAAAATTGTGTTTCTGAATTAGTTCTCATTTTACGTGCACCCATCTTCGACAAATATGCTGGCCATTTAAGTGCAACATAGACTGAACATAGATTTCAAAAGAATAACATTAATGTTTTTTTGTATTCAATTGTCTCTGAAAACATATTCATTTTCGAGAAACTACTTAAATTTTTTAATGCATCTCCGTTTCATACGGAGTTATATAATTATGGGATTCTTCTCTAATATTACCCTGAATGTGCTGAATTATTTTTTGTGAGCGAATAGCATGAATTATTTGATGAGTTATTGTTTTATTTTTAATTTTATTCGAACATCTCAAAAAATTTATTTTTTTCTATTTGTATTTTTGCATACAATACCACAGTATTAGGGAAATGGTTCTATATCCTGAAATGGACCAAAGGCAACTGCACTGCTTTTACGAGGGGGTTTTTAATACCATGGGACAATTGCACTGAGTTAACTCCAAGTAGTGTATGACCTTCAAGCTACCGGACTTGCACAAGTTATTGAAAATCACTATGTAAATCAAATGCCATTTATATGGACGGTACTTTCGATCACTACCCAAAATTTTTTAAACAGCAGTTTACGTTACGTGGATATCTAAATGGATATAACATACCATTAGTTTATTTTATTTTTCCGAATAAAAGCCAAAATACATATAAATTAATTTGTCCACGACTGTACTATAAATCATTCATTATACGTGTGCTTCCTGAAGTATAATTATACCTTTTATTCACTAGCGTGTATAATGGTTTATTATACACTGCATGACGTCACACTCAAAACGTATGTCCAAACTTGAGACTATCATTCACATTGTTAGGATAGTATTGTTATTAGATTTTTAGGTTTTATGTAACTAAGATAACTTTTAGGCAAATTATTAAACTAATATTTAATATAATGCCCAACTTATTGAATATTTACTCTAATAAATTATCTATTTCATTTTTATCAGAGTGAAAGAAAGGAATGGAATCGATGTCAAGTGAAATAGTTGACGTTTACGTGAGTATGCAGTTTTCAGTGAACACAGAAAATGTTATGTCAACGCTTTTGATATTTTTATTGTTGAAAATGCAGATTATTACTAATTTTTTCGAGGAAGTCGTGGCCAAAGTATAGTATTCTACTCGCACAAAATTACAATGTTGAATAATATACTATTATACTCATACTGGTTCAAAAATATCGTGAATTGAATTTCGTTCTTCAACCAGCATCAGTAGTAATTAATTTCGAGTTAGCCATTCATAATGCCTGTAAGAACGACAACAAACATTGTTGGTTGTCGTTTCCACATCTAGGCTTTACATCAAAATATAAAAATTCTTCAGAAATTGGCAATTGAATTAAATACACGTTTTGGTTAATTGTTTTATATTCAAACGAACCATCAGAGTGTTTCGTGTAAGATCGAATGATAGTTGTACCACATAACGAAAAATTAATACTGTGATTATCTCATTAACAAGTATATATGTGATTAATGCATTTTTCCACCAAAAACATGGTCATGGTCTTCACATTCGTTGGCGAGAAATAAAAACGCGTGTCAAGATTTATACTAATATTTTAAAGAAAGTTTCTATAGAGTCAATATTTTCATGTTTATTAACTGGTTAATGAAATTCCAGTGCGAGGTGTACGTTAAAATAAATAGTGTGAATCAAACCAAAAAAATTTTAGATGATTATGAAAATGAACATATTTATCAAGATTTGTTTTTAGTAAAATTGTATCTAATTATTTTCAAGAGACTTCATTTTGACAAACCAAATTTTATCTATACAATAGTGATTGTTATCACTGTTAAATAATTGTATATTTCATTATTCATAAAAGTTTGTAAATAATGATGCTTTAGTATATTTTTAATTAATTTGATATTTCAAGAAATGTAGGTAAAATTAATCATGCAAATTTTCTTCACCTAACCCTTAAAGTAGTGCAATAGTTCCTACTTTTTGAGCTACCTTTTTAATCCAAAGAATTAAGGCCACAGTTAGCTGACTATAGGTTTAGCTTAACCATCAGCTAAAGTTCCAACTCAGAACTATTGCGTTTCTCCTTCGAATGTTTGACTTTAGGCTAGCAAACCGTCAGCTAGCGATATATTTGTTAACGTTGGTAGTACTAATGTTTCAGGGAGCACATCTGATTGGTCGTTCCCCTTTTGCTGTCGATTTCGGAAATATATGTTTTGTTATGTTATTGTTGATTATTTTATAATAAAATGGGTGAAACATAAGCATTGAAGAAGAAAATAATGGCAAACTTTAGTCCTTCTGATAGATCGTTGCTGTTAAAAATTGCAAATGGTTTCAAAGCAATAATTGAATAAAAAAAAACAGATTCTACTACTTGGAGGGAAAAAAAAAGAAACTTGGAAAAAGATTTATGGAGTTTGAAATAATTTACCTATCTGTTATGATCTCTATCTGTTGTTCAATTTGTTCTAATATATTCAGAACAGTTTCTTTTCTTAACCGAAATCTTGTGAAAAAATCCAATTCATCAAAATAGTCAAATGGATTACTTCTTTCTCTGACCACGTATGGCCTTCTTTGGTAATCAATGAAGTCTATTAATTTGTTCTTCATCATCATCACTTAAAAAATCAAATGCTTCCATCTTTCGTAGAAAAAACAAAATAGAAAATGAGGTTACTGGTTACAAAGCAGTGGAACAAACTCGACTGTTCGGGCCGTTCGGGGTAGTTAACCTACGGAGCGCATGCGTCTGCAAGATCGCTTACAGTTAGCCATTTGACAAAGACTTTCAGGTGATAGTTACTCTACCCGATAGAATAGCAGTAGGTTAGCGCAAGATGAGAGGTGGAAAAACGGTTTACCTAAAGGTTATCGATTAGCCGAAAGCTAAATCACTTTAACCGAGCATTGAAAAACCGGGCCTAAGGCCCGGTTTTTCAATGCTCGGTTAAAACTCACAGTTAGCTGACTATAGGTTAAGCATCAGCTAAAGTTCCAACTAAGAACTATTGCGTTTCTCCTTCGAATGTTTGACTTTAGGCTAGCAAACCGTCAGCTAGCGATATATTTGTTAACGTTGGTAGTACTGATGTTTCAGAGAGCACTTCTGATTGGTCGTTTCCCTTTTGCTGTCGATTTCGGAAATATATGTTTTGTTATGTTATTGTTGATTATTTTATAATAAAATGGGTGAAACAAAAGCATTGAAGAAGAAAATAGTGGCAAACTTTAGTCCTTCTGATAGATCGTTGCTGTTGAAAATTGCAAATGGTTTCAAAGCAATAATTGAACAGAAGAAAACAGATTCTACGACTTGGAGGGAAAAAAAGAAACTTGGAAAAAGATTTATGGAGTTTGAAATAATTTACCTATCTGTTATGGTCTCTATCTGTTGTTCAATTTGTTCTAATATATTCAGAACAGTTTCTTTTCTTAACCTAAATCTTGTGAAAAAATCCAATTCATCAAAATAGTCAAATGGATTACTTCTTTCTCTGACCACGTATGGCCTTCTTTGGTAATCAATGAAGTCTATTAATTTATTCTTCATCATCATCACTTAAAAATCAAATGCTTCCATCTTTCGTAGAAAAAAATAAAATAGAAAATGAGGTTACTGGTTACAAAGCAGTTGAACAAACTCGACTGTTCGTTCCGTTCGGGGTAGTTAACCTACGGAGCGCATGCGTCTGCAAGATAGCTTACAGTTAGCCATTTGACAAACACTTTCAGGTGATAGTTACTCTACCCGATAGAATAGCAGTAGGTTAGCGCAAGATGAGAGGTGGAAAAACGGTTTACCTAAAGGTTATCGATTAGCCGAAAGCTAAATCACTTTAACCGAGCATTGAAAAACCGGGCCTAAGTCAGGTAAGCTGTGTGCAGTCGGGCGATGGCCCCTGAAATCTCAAGTAGAATAGACAGAATTCAAATAATCAATCCTTTCATCAGCATGTTTTTATCGGATCAATGTCTAACTTCTATATTTAGGAATGTTTTACCTGGAAACTAATCAAATTTCATTTTTCAAATCGACAACGAGCTCATTTCAATATGATACAACAAAGAAATTTCTCAAATCAATCGGTATGTTAGATTTCCAATCCGAGATAGCATAGAAGATAAAATTTAACTTTCTACGGTGATTGGCTAAGGGTTAGAGTATTAGGAGAAACCTATAAGCCAACAGGCTGATATTCAAATTCACATTTTGAGGAAATTCAAATGAGTGTCGAAGATTGTTCCGCACCTTAATATACCAAATAGTTTGACGATTATCTCCAAAAGCATCTTTGTGAAATCACAATATTGCTTAAATAATAAAGCAAGAATGATAGGCGCGGTAAGTTATTGATATATTCAGAGGTATCAATTAAAAACAAATTAGAAGAATGGTATAGTATCAGGTGTAATAAATTAATTTTCAGTGAGACCTAATCATTACTAGAGCGGAAATGGAAAGTGAAACAGATTAGTTGAAGAGATTACGTGAAAAAACCATCCATAAGATTTCAAATTCACTACGAAAATATATTGATCACTGACTAGATCAGTGTAGGCGAGTCGATATAAATGATATGAATTTTTCTAAATCAATGCCGGATAATCATTAGAAACTACGTGAAAAGGAAACTTAAAGCGGAAATAGTATAACGGTACGAACGGGACAAGGAAATAATTAACAATCGGTAATGTTATTAATAGAGCTCCAATTCTGAACAGATATATGACTATATTTCGCCAATTATGTTCGTTTTAAGAAAGGTTCCAGACTGTTAATGTTTGATATTGATTCATTATTTCAAAGGTTATTTATGTAGTTTTCCTTCTCTAGTACAATTAGTACTACACTTGTACTACTTATTGAACTGAAAGTATTGGATATCACTGATAGTCTAGTCAACAAAAGCTTTTTTGTTCAACTTTTTTCAACAGTCTCGGAAAAATATGAGCAAGGTGTCATTCGATGCCGAATAGAATGCAGATGTTTTTTGAAAAAATACAGTTTCCCTCGAAAAAATTGTAGAAGTTTTAAACAATTTACTGAAAGATAAAAAGAAGAGTTTGGTTTACTGCAAATAGCTCAAACACCAATTGAGATTTTTGATATCTAAAAAAATATTCAAAAAGAAGAGGAAATTTCCTATGTAAAAATATGACCGAAAACGGGTAATCTGGCTTGCGCAAGTCAAGCCCATTTTAGCATTTAACAATAAGCATTAGTGAACCATTTTAAATACGAATATTTATGTACGGAAAAATTGAGTCGCTCACTGGATAGGTGAATGAACAACAATTATTCTGTGGCAAAAAAATTTTATCACGATTTCTCCATTAGTTAATGGCAAATGACTATACAACTAAGCCCTGCGATATCCGTCGTTTTGTTAACGTTAGTTATATATATATATATATATATATATATATATATATATATATATATATATATATATATATAATTATATATATATATATATATATATATATATATATATATATATATATATATATATATATATATATATATATATATATATATATATATATATATATATATATATATATTTGAATTGTTGTTGCCTGTGAACTATTTTTAACTTTTCGATAATTATTAGCAATAACAGGCTTGGTGAATCTCAAAAAACTCGATTTTATTGAAAAGTTGACGTTTCGCCACGACATTCGTGGCTTCATCAAAACTTTTGAAAATTGTTAATATTGGACTGAAGAGCACGTAATAAATAACAGAGAATGGCAACAGCCGAAAAATTTTGATGAAACATAGTAGTCTTTTTTAACTATTCAAATTTTTTTCAAATCAATAAATGTCAAAGAAATTTCAATTTTTCAAAAGTTTTGATGAAGCCACGAATGTCGTGGCGAAACATCAACTTTTTAATAAAATCGAGTTTTTTGAGATTCACCAAGCCTGTTATTGCTAATAATTATCGAAAAGTTATATATATATATATATACGTTTATATATATATATATATATATATATATATATATATATATATATATATATATATATATATATATATATATATATATATATATATATATATATATATATATATATATATATATATATATATATATATATATATATATATATATATATATATATATATATATATATATATATATATATATATATATATATATATATATATATATATATATATACATACAATTTGAGCATTTCTTTACTTCAAGAAAAATGTTCACACTGCAAATATAATCAAGTAAAATAATGGACTATCAATAATTATCTTAACTCAAAACTTCAAAAAGAACCAACTATGTAACGATGGCAGTAGAACAAAGGAGGTGCTACCATAGAATTAACATAATTTTATTATCTAAACTGAAGAGGAAACTGCGATCTTCCGTTTAATTGTGAATGAGTTACATTAGAAACTAGCATAACGAACTTACAACGTTGAAAGTCCAATATCACGATTTCACTAAATGTGAGAATCTTGCTTGTTTTGAGAAGTATTATCCCACGAATGTCTTCAATATGTTTCACTTCCGATTTCATACACATGTTAATTAAAATAATCTCACAAAACAAGCAATTGATATTACTTTTGAAAACATAATAATATTTAATATGTGAGCATTATTTCTTTAATGTGTTGGAGCTATCCTATAAAATTTCTGTGTTGAAAGAAAACCGAAGCACATCTCTTGAGCTCTCTGCATTTTACGCTATTTGCTTCTGAATGTATACCTTAATTAAAGGCAAATTAAACTGACAATAGTATCTACTGGAAGTAATTATTCTATGAAGAAAATTATTATATACTTTCTTTCGACTTCCTAACTATGTCATTATGATTAATTCAGAGGATATTTCCTGTAATTATTTTTCTTAAAAATCGACAACGAAATTCAAATAACCCCGAAATGAACAGTTCAAATTTCTAATAATAGTTATTCATACAACAAGAATATGAAACAACTCTTTTTTGCACCTCTGAGGACCTCGTAAGTGCAAAACTGAGGCTTTATATTCAAGTTGTAAAGTAATCGTAATACATAGGCGGAACAACGTACAAGTAATATTAGTTTGTCATGGTGCATAGTAACAATTTCAATTATTGAAGTAGTCATTACTATAAAACCGTTATCACAGATAATTTCAGTGACTTTATAAAATATCACTTTAATTATGGATGAAGAATAGTATATTATTCAACGAGCGGTAATGTAGGTCATAACTCACGCAGATGAAGTTTGCAGCACGAGCTGCAAGCGAGTGCTGTAATTAGTCAAGTGAGTTATGACCATTACCGCAAGTTGAATACTATACTTTATCTACGACTATAACAACAAATACTAAGATACAAATACAAATTCACAATACTTAGGTAGTATTAACTTAATTTGAAAACGTCAGAATTATTCAAGTGATTACATAAAGTGAACAAGGAAAATTCTTTAATAATTTAAAAAATTATCAAACAACTTTCCAAGGAAGCTGGTTATACGTATTCAGCAACGCAAAATCTGCATTCACAATCGAACGGTGAATTATAGAAATTGTCAAGTCACCCCGACTCAAAATCTGCATACAGCTGTTTCGATCTTATTAGATCTCATCAGTGCAGCTCATTTGACTCGGAGTGAATTAACAAATCTCTAGTTGTTCCCCAATACAAATCGTGGTCAGTAACACTGGTCGGATAACAATCCAGAGCGCCATCCCACCAAAGATATTGGGAAACAACAATTCACCGCTTAGACTGAAAATGCAGAAATTCGTCGCTCGAACACATACCTCCTGATATGAAGATATCTACTCTACAACAGTGGCGTATATGATTCCAAGGCACCCTAACATAGTGATTTAAAACCTTTGGATATACCCACGAGAGCGCGCTCCGAATATTCTAGTCGCTTAATACGCAAAATACAACAATCAAATCATGAAAAACATACTAGTCGACCATGGTCAATTTCATACATTACATAAAGTGAACAAGGAAAATTCTTCAATAATTTAAAAAACTATCAAACAACTTTCCAAGGAAGCTGGTTACACGTATTCAGAAACGCAAAATCTGCATTCACAATCTTTGGTGGGATGGCGCTCTGGATTGTTATCCGACCAGTGTTACTGACCACGATTTGTATTGGGGAACAATTAGAGATTTGTTAATTCACTCCGAGTCAAAGTAGCTGCACTGATGAGATCTAATAAGATCGAAACAGCTGTATGCAGATTTTGAGTCGGGGTGACTTGACAATTTCTATAATTCACCGTTCAATTGTGAATGCAGATTTTGCGTTACTGAATACGTATAACCAGCTTCCTTGGAAAGTTGTTTGATAATTTTTTAAATTATTAAAGAATTTTCCTTGTTCACTTTATGTAATGTATGAAATTGACCATGTTCGACTAGTATGTTTTTCATGATTTGATTGTTATTCAAGTGACATTAGCAGATGAGTGACGGTCGATCTTACTTGCGATCTTAGTAGACTATATAGTGAGTTATAGCAGTTAGTTATTATTACTCACGCTGTTTGGTACTAGATACTATTAATTGCTAAAACGCAGTTGAATAATGAATATATTATTCAATAGGAGTAGATAAAGGGATTTCATTGATACCTACATCTGAAAAAAGTATATGTTATCAGAACCCATCATGCTTGCGCATTCGGGAGAAAAATTAAAAACTATGAAGCCGTCAACTCTGTGGTAGAAGTTTTTTACGTTAAAATCAACTTGAGCTGTTAACAAGAGCATACATATGGGCGAATATACCTAAATGAACGCATTTCTTCACATAAAAAGTGCCGGCTACAAGCCAAGAAAGGCAAACGTTTTCACGAGAGAAGAGATAACTAAGTTTTTGCTTGATGCAGTGGATGAAAAATTTATATTGATGACAGTACTTTTAAACATGGGATTGTCAGGCGCTTGTCGCGAGGACATTCATTTCTTGGATTACTCATTACTGCAAAATTTACTGGCCATAGCCTCAGAAGATCTTCTGCTTCGCTTTTAGTTGATTCAGTGGCTGATATTTTTGATACTTAAACATCATGATGGATGGCGATCATCGACCGTTACAGAAGGCTATGTGGAGGAGTCTGTGGAAGAAAAAGTGGAAATTCTTAGTGGTGAGATCAAGAAAATTGGAAATGTCGGAGTCGAGACAAATAATACATGTTACGGTATACAAGAAATATAAAATATTTTTCGTATTTTGTGATTCACTTGATAGCTGTGCTAATTGATGATCTATTATTTACTTGAGTGATTATTCATGAAACCAACGTGAAACTATCTGCCTATATAAATAATTGAATTCACATTTCATGATCGAATCACTGGATTACATAAGAATGGTCAGTGATGCTGAACTTTGTTAACAAGTACCCATGGCAAACTTCTTATCTGAAAAACCAAATATCAGTAAAAGCAGAATATAACTCATGTTATAATGCAATATGATTTTTTTCTTTCGTTACATCTGTTTCAAGCTCTGTTATTTAAAAGAGAATTTGTTGATTCAAACTTTGCATTTCTGACTCATGAGTATTATAATTCACAATCTTCCCAAAAAAGACATAATTTTATTAATTGCGCGGACTCGTGAAGTTGAAAACAACATCATAATATAACTAACGGCAGAAAATAAGATAATATGGATTAGATAATGTATTAACATAAGAATGATTATGTTCACAATATTCAAAATATATAATCTAGAAGAGGATTTATTGTTTGCAAAAATTGTCTAGAGACCAAGGAAAAAATAACGTAGGTGGGTAACATGAAATTTTTGTCATTGTTCAAAGGCTTTGAATAAAAATATTGACATTTTCAAATTAAGAAAATTGGGTTCATTTTGCACCAGAAATGTTGAAAACGTTTTTCTAATAGGAGAAAAAGTTATTGTTTACTGAAGTAATATTCGAAACAGGAATTACCAAAATAAATTTTATTCTATCATCTACAGACCCATATAAAACTTCTACATATCACTAGTAAACAAACATTTCATAAAATAATTAATATTTGGGACATTTTGAAGAACTTCAATTATGCGATATATTTAATAAAACCATTAAAGGAATTATAAATACAATATTAATTATATTCTGAACAAACCTCAATACCCAGCTGTTGGAGGACAAAGAAAACATTTTCGGAAGGAAGAATTGTTGCAATTATCACACAATAGCTTAAAGTGCAAAATTATTGATCTACGTTCAAATATGTCACGATTCTCGTTGTATCCTGAAAGAGAGAAAGTTTAAAAGTTCATTAGAAAGGTTAGACATGACCAATTGAATCACTTCACTCTGTGAAATTTGTTGTAAAGATCCTACATATTCAAATGAAATAAATTTTATCTTATTTTAATCAATTCGTGTAGGAACATTTTACATAAAATTGAAGAAATAAGACCAGATGAACGGTATTATTCGACTCATCATCAATACAGTTTCAATAAAATGAGCTGACATTTTCCACAGAAAAATTATTTTCATAAGATATTTTAATTCTGTTTAAATTGAGGACAATATTTTGTGGAAATCAATAAACTTTGTTATAAGTAAAATATAAACTGAATTTTCACTGATTTAGTGAATAAGTATGATGAGTTTCGGTACACTACAATTTTCTTAGATTTTCAAGATGTTTCGTTTTGTTGGACTTGAGCTCATGTTATACCTACTTTGCATACTGATAAAATGTCTCCTTCACAGGTTATGCGTAGTTTGATACATCACACATTTGGCCATTTGCATGTTTCATAAAATTGAAATATATTTTTTAAGGGTATTCGTGAATTATTTTTAAGTTTTCAGGTATGTCGTTCAGCATATTGGTTAGTTGATGAGTGACTAATTATTGCTTTGTGTTTCAATATATATTTATGTTTTTCGTCTCCTATTCTTTTATGCATTAGATTGCAAATATTGTTCTTCAATCTTTAAGCTGAAATATCCTCAACTTCCTCAAGATTCTTGTTTGGACAACGGTTATTACTATCAACTTTGTGATATATAACATATATATATATATATATATATATATATATATATATATATATATATATATATATATATTTATTCGAATTGTTGTTGCCTGTGAACTATTTCTAATCTCTTGAAAATTATTAGCAATAACAGGCTTGTTGAATCTTAAAAAACTCGATTTTATTGAAAAGTTGACGTTTCGCCACGACATTCGTGGCTTTATCAAAACTTTTGAAAAAATTGAAATTTCTTTGACATTTATTGATTTGAAAAAATTTGAATAGAAACAGACTACTGTTTCACTAAAATTTTTCGGCTGTGGCCGTTCTTTGTTATTTACTACGTGCTATTCAGTCCAATATTAACATTCAAATCTGTTATTATTAGATGGTAAGGGAAACCACAGAAACCTTTACCCACGTAATGTTCGAAATAGGATCAAATTATTTTGATTTTGAAGAGTCAAAGAATAGGGTACTATTTACCTTTTTTTCAAAAATTTCTTGTTGCGGCTGTGGCCGTCTTCAGTTATTCATTACGTGCTATTTAGTCCAATATCAACAGACAGGTCTGTTGATATTGGATGGGAAGGGAACCACAGAAACCTTCACCCACGTAATGTACAAAATAGGTTTAAAATATTTCATTGTTGTCTTTAAAAAGACATTACTTGTAATTTTGGAGATCACATGTTCTAAACTATATTTCTTTTTAGAAAAATTGAAAATTCTAAATGTTTAGATTTTGTCTAAGAAGATGAGTTGTTATGGTTAGAGTTTGTTGTTTGTTGCATTATTTTGTTTCGATTTATGTTCTTTCTTAGAAAAATTAATGAATTAAATCTGCGTATATTGAACTCAAATGTTTGATATCTGTTCTATCATTTACGACTTTATTTAAATTTTTTTGAATATGTAACATTTCTAAAATTTCTCTGCGTTTTTGATCTTTCTCTATCTCTAAAATTTTTGTGCTATTAAAGTTGAAAGTATGATTCTCATTGTTTTTATGTTTTATTAGTGCTGTGGTTTGTGTTCTGGTATATTTGTGTGCTTTTAAATTTTCTTCTAAATTTTGAAAAGTTTGTCCTATATATGATTTATTACAATTATTACAGGGTATACTATAAACAACATGAGATTTTTGTAGAAGAGGTGTTTTACTTTTTAATTTAGAATATATTTGTTTAATTTGATTTTGTGCGGTGTGGGCTACTTTAATATCGTGTGGATTTAAAATTTGTGAAATTTTATTACTTAAATGTGGAATATATGGAGGAGGAATATATTTTTTGTTAATATTTTCGTTTTTTGATGTTTCTAATGTGTTGTAAAGTTTATGAATTCTATTTTTAGTGATTTTCTGTATAAGTTTTATTGGGTAATCGTTTTTCATGAGTAATTTATGGACATCTTGTAATGTTTCATGTCTGTGTGTAGGTGAAGTAAGTTTAAGTGCTTTGTCTATATATCCGATTATTAAACACTTTTTTTGTGATAAATGATGTGTAATGTTGTAGTTCAATGTTCTTTGTGAAAAAATTTCTTTTCTATGCCATTTTGTGATAATTTCATTGTTTTTAGGTATGAGAGTAATATCAAGAAAATTTAATGTATTGTTCGTTTCTTTTTCTAGAGTAAATTGTAATTTTCTATTAAAGTCGTTGAATTTTTTGAGAATATCATGAATAAAATCTTCTGATGTTATTATAAGGCAATCATCAACATACCTTTTGAAAGTTATAATTCGTTCATTCGAATTATTTAATACATTTTGTTCTAAATATTCTAAAACTAATTGAGCTATAACACTGGAAATAGGACTTCCCATTGCTACACCATCAATTTGTTGGTAGAAAATATTTTCATATTGAAAATCGTTTGTACCAAGAGCAAATTGAATTGCTTCTATAAAATCGGTTTTAGGAATATTTGTATAATTTTTGATAATATTCTATTTGTTATTAATTATTATTAGAACCAAAATTTAGAAGAAAGATCAAAAGCACACAGATATACCAGAACACAAACCACAGCACTAATAAAACATAAAAACAATGAGAATCATACTTTCAACTTTAATAGCACAAAAATTTTAGAAATAGAAAATGATCAAAAACGCAGAGAAATTTTAGAAATGTTACATATTCAAAAAAATTTAAATAAAGTCGTAAATGATAGAACATATATCAAACATTTGAGTTCAATATACGCAGATTTAATTCTTAAATTTTTCGAAGAAACAACATAAATCAAAGCAAACAAACTCTAACCATAACAACTCATCTTCTTAGACAAAATTTAAACATCTAGAATTTTCAATTTTTCTAAAAAGAAAGTATAGTTTAGAACATGTGATCTCCAAAATTACAAGTAATGTCTTTTTAAAGACAACAATCAAATATTTTAAACCTATTTTGTACATTACGTGGGTGAAGGTTTCTGTGGTTCCCTTCCCATCTAATATCAACAGACCTGTCTGTTGATATTGGACTAAATAGCACGTAATGAATAACTGAAGACGGCCACAGCCGCAATAAGAAATTTTGGAAAAAAAGATAAATAGTACCCTATTCTTTGACTCTTCAAAATAAAAATAATTTGAACCTATTTCGAACATTACGTGGGTAAAGGTTTCTGTGGTTTCCCTTACCATCTAATAATAACAGATTTGAATGTTAATATTCGACTGAATAGCACGTAATAAATAACAAAGAACGGCCACAGCCGAAAAATTTTAGTGAAACAGTAGTCTGTTTCTATTAAATTTTTTTCAAATCAATAAATGTCAAAGAAATTTCAATTTTTTTAAAAGTTTTGATAAAGCCACGAATGTCGTGGCGAAACGTCAACTTTTTAATAAAATATAGTTTTTTAAGATTCAACAAGCCTGTTATTGCTAATAATTTTCAAGAGAATATATATATATATATATATATATATATATATATATATATATATATATATATATATATATATATATATATATATTATAATAATATATATATATATATATATATATATATATATATATATATATATATATATATATATATATATATATATATATATATATATATATATATATATATATATATATATATATATATATATATATATATATATATATATATGTATATATATATATAGATATATATATATATATATGTATATATATATATATATAAATATAGATATATATATATATATATATATATATATATGTATATATATATATATATATATATATATATATATATATATATACAGGGTGACCCAGAGCTACGTAATCGGTCCATAATTTTTTTGTCATTGAAGATATCGATATGAAATTTTCAGAGCAAATATGATCCGACTAAGTCTATTTTACAAAATTATTTTAAAGAGAATTGCAGTTCCGGTTTTGCCGGAAGTGATATCCACTTTGTTTTTTCAAATAAAACACCCTGTATATCTTTTGATTTTCGAATTTCTTATGTAATTTATAATAAAATTGTCATACTGTTCTTTATACTTAAAATGAACAGTTTTCGAGTTATTAATTTCTTTCGTAAAATTTTGACAGTTGCGTCTTCAACAAAAACAGGCTATAACTTCTTTGTTAGTAAGAATATTTGTATGCGGTTTGGATTTTTGTAACCTTGAAACATTGTTTTATTTATTCCTGGTCAAAATTTTCCATATTTCTAACTAATTACTTGATAAAATCTAGGGGAAGTTGGCAAATATTAAACGTTAATAACTTTCTTATTTCTAATGGAATGCTATGTATATTTTTGCACTATTAAATTTTCTATTAAAATACGTTTCGATTTGTATAACCATTCCCTATACCTGAAGTTAATAATAACAAAGATATTTCACAATTTTGTAATAATTTATATATTAATACACCTGAGAAATCATCTGGTGAGTTATTTTGACGTATCCATGAATATAAAATTATTCAATTTCTAATTGTGTCACCTTTTCTAGTATTTTTTCAGTTAATAAAATGGATTTCATGCGACAAGAAATGATAAATATGGTCTACTGTATTGGAGATGCAGATCGAAATGTTCTGCCAGCTAGTAGAATTCATCATCAAAAATATTCTTATTCTGATTCAACTACGTTTTGTGATTTCGCTATTAATGAGCATTGATTTCTTTCTGTATAACGTTGAAATGTATTATTTGGAGTAACTGTTGGATTATATGAATGTAGGTACTCCTCTTTACCAAAATGATAATGTCAAACTTGATATTGCAAATTGACATCAGTCTACTACAAACATATGTTGTTTATAAACAACAATAATTATTGAATATTAACGTCTTAGAATTACTATTTTTTGAATATCTTTTTGGATATCAGCATTAGGTGCTACAAACCTAATGAACAGAGAAGGTGACACAATTAAATTTTAAACAATTTTTGTAATTGCTATCCATGGATACGTCAAAATAACTAGCTATTCGATTTCTCAGGTGTATTGATATATAAATTATTACAAAATTGTGAAATATTGTTGTTATTATTAACTTTAGGTATAGGGAATGGTTATACAAATCGAAAGGTAATTTAATAGCAAATTTAATAATGCAAATTATACATAGCATTCCATTTGAAATAAGAAAGTTATTCACGTTTAAAATTTGCTAACTTCACCCTAGATTTTATCAAGTTATTAGTTAGAAATATGAAAAATTTTGACAAGGAATAAATAAAGCAATGTTTCAAGGTTACAAAATTCAAAACCGCATACCAATACACCTATACTAACAAAGAAGTTATAGCCTGTTTTTGTTGAAGACGCAACTGTAAAAATTTTACGAAAAAAATGAATAACTCGAAAACTGATCATTTTAGTTATATAGAGTGGTATGACAATTTTATTATAAATTACATAAGAAATTCGAAAATAAAAAGATATGCAGGGTATTCCATTTGAAATAACAAAGTTGATATCACTTCCGGTAAAACCGGAACTGCAATTTTCTTCTAAATAATTTTGAAAAATAGACTTAGTCGGATCATATTTGCCCTGAAAATTTCATATCGATATCTTCAATGACAAAAATATTATGGACCGATTACGGAGCTCTGGGTCACCCTGTATATATATATATATATATATATATATATATATATATATATATATATATATATATATATATAGAAGAAGGGTAGTCTTTGCTGACTAGTTAGGATGCAATAAGTATAATAATATTTGGGTATAGCAGCAAGCAAAACGTGTACTCTTATAACACTATATTTCCGATATTTCGACAATGATTATTGTCATCTTCAGGGAAGCTACAAAATAAGCACAAAAGAAAATGAAACATAGTTAATTTTGTTTCATTTTAATTTATTATGACCATTTTAACTTTTTAACTTGTAATGTCAGTTGATGATCATCACGCCTGTGTTCTCGATCAATAATGTTTTATGGAAATCAATGATGTTGTATCTCGATCTTTACACCTTTTGCAATCATTCTCAAAAACACAGTGAGTATTTTTACTGTTGGCCGTTATGGAGCATTTATTGATTTTCTTTTGTGCTTATTTTGTAGCTTCCCTGAAGATGACAATAATCATTGTCGAAATATCGGAAATATAGTGTTATAAGAGTACACGTTTTGCTTGCTGCTATACCCAAATATTATTATCCTTATATATATATATATATATATATATATATATATATATATATATATATATATATATCTGCATATACATAAATAAACTCCTGTTTATGCGAAAGTGTCGCATATTTTCCAGTTTATTTCGATTAATTGAGACAATGCTAACGCTAACTGTGAAATATCATAGGTGGCTTATCCCAAATTTATATTTTTGTGTCAGTTTTTCATTGTTACGTTTATATGCTATCCTGTGACTAAGAAAAAAACAATAATTACTTTTCGATGTCATTTCAGTACACTACGTCTATTGTTTCATATTGCTATTGAGGTGACTGTATATATGAATATATACTATATATATATATATATATATATATATATATATATATATATATATATATATATATATATATATATTATTTCGAATGAGATTTTACACCACGAGTTACTCTCTTGCGTTTTCGTTATCGCATTATGTTACGTAAATCTCATCTTAAATTCAAAATACCGATTATTGGTAGGTAATAATTATTTATAGCTTCATAAATGAATCAATATGTTTGGCAGTTCAAGCTATGACCTAATTGAACCGTACGAGTATAAAATTTCTGATTAAGAAGTATTGAAGTCAAGATGCACTTTCACTAAGAAGATGGTTTGTCTGCCTCAACGCAATGAACAAACTTATTATAATTCAATGTCGTGTTGTAGGAGTGTAACTTTCTTGGACAAAGTCCATCTCTTATGATGGATAATCAAAGCGATGATTTAAATAAACTGTTGAAATCATGAATATGGTTAATATCTTCAGAAATTATGGTAATATTGATTGAAACATTGATTTTCTACGCAACTAATTACGCTTATATTTGTTTCTGTCTGTTACTAATATATGCAATGAAAAATATATTTTAGTGGGGAACAACGACAGAATTGTTTGTCATTCAGTTTGCACTTCTTCGCTACCCACATTTCAATTTAGTCACATTTGAGTATTTGTCAGGTACTGAATACTTTATCTATCTTAAATTGAATTATTTTTTAGAAATCTATGTCTAATGTATGAGATTCAATCATGTTTTAAAGATATATGAGTTTTTAATCTCATGAAATATACAACATATGAATCGATAACTGTTCTTAGATAAATAAGTAATTATGCAACTTACAAATTTTCTGATGATTGATTACTATCATAGCCTAGCTGCCGAAACACTGCGTTTCTTCTTCAGGGCAATCTGCAAGGTATTCTCATTTATTTAACATACTCATTACAAAAGCAACAGTTCACACACCAATGTGAGGTTACAAATCTGCTCGGCAATGAACCAGCAAAACAAAAGCAAAAATGATTGATGGGCCGGTAGATGGGTAAAAGGATTTATTTGACAGTTGACGAGTTAATTTCAAAATTGGAAATTTCTTTCAGTATTTTGAGATTTTTAAGATAATAGTTTCAAGTAGGTACTCATTATTTTTGTCCACTCATTATATATGAATTGGTCCAAGATTAATTGTGGATATATTTTTCATGACCACTGTTTTTTGTTTGTGCTTTTCTGCTTCATTACGCAGTATTTCGAAAGGAAGGCTATGAATAAAGAGTAAATACCATACGTTTATTATTGGCCGAGTTCCCTGAATTTTAGATTCTTATTTATATATAAATATATATATATATATATATATATATATATATATATATATATATATATATATATATATATATATATATATATATATATATATATATATATATATATATATATATATATATATATATATATATATATATATATCTATGCATATATAAAAACGTATTTGTTTTTAAATTTTTGACAATAATAGGTCGTGTCAGAAATTAAATTTTCTGTATTATTTATTAAATCGAAAGTACCATTTCACAAAAATAGTACCGGAATCACTTTCTTCGCTTTCGGAACGATTATTGTTACGTTCGGGACGGTTTTGGGTATCTATGTAGGCGGCTTTGACATAAACATGAACTTTATATTTTTTATGACAGCGCTAGTTACCTATATAACATTAGTGTATGTTTTCATCGTACAAAACAGCTACAGAAAAAATATTGTATGTAACACGATACGAAAGTGATTTTACAGGATTCGCAGTATTCCAGAACCAGAAATAGGTAAGCCCTGGAAAGTTCCTACTCATCGCTTCAAATATCACTTTCGGAACATCAACCGTCTGTGATCCAGATGGTTGGGAAATTGTCTAGGGTACAGACGGTACCGTGTTCGAATCCCGGATAAGATATGGGTGTTGTGTCCATAATAATGGATCTACGTATACTATAATCTTCTGGGTAATATACTAGCTTACGAACCCATGAGGGTAGATGATGGAACACAGGCGAGTAGTCGCCTGTGTTCCATCATCCCCTTTCAAACAAAAAAAAATTTCCAATATCTTACGTAAATTACTATTGACTTATTGACTGAATAGAACAAAGTTAGTCACAAACAAGTTAAAAAAATCGTCATTTGACATCTAAATAAACCTAAGGTACCATATCTTATGACATGTAGGCATTTCAGTTGTTTTCAATATTTCTAATCTATTAAGACCTGAATTTACACCTCCTGGCAAAATATATATTACATAACTCTTCCTTGATTAAATTTTGCTATTCATATTTCGAGACTCAACCCAATATCTTAAATGATCTTTTCAGTTGGTTGAAAAAATATGAAATATTATGTTTATTATCCACAAAATTTACTAGATTTTATACAAACATCTCATTTTCATGAAACCGAACATCATGATATAACTTTAAGTTCGAATTATCTTCTTGAAATCAGTGCGAAAAACAATGTATCTATCATTGAATTCGTCCTATAAGGATTAACTGAAAAGAGACCCTCTTTTATAAAATATAATTGTATTTCAAATTAGGAAATAAAATATATTTGCAATAAAACTCTCAAGGAAATGTGACAATCAAATATTATACAGCGGATCGATGCGTATAAATCTAGAACAGAAGAAATGGCTTCGCATTCCAATTCAACTTACGGAACGATGTTTCATTTCGCGTTCAATGATTGTGCAAAGTTACAGAACTATCTACTGCAATTAGAAATAATTTGAATTCCAAGATTGTTTTTATGTTACATAAAAGTTGTTTACTATGTGTTAAACTTAACCCACTTTTTAATGGATGATAGAATATTCATGCTTGAGTAAATAAATTTACTACAAATAATTTTGTAATAATTAACTGTTACTGTTTACCGCAACAACGTAGAAGCTCAATGAGAAATAATTGTGGTTTAGTCGCGTTTAAGCGTGCAAAGATATGACAAGCATAACAAATTCAATTAACCATAAATAATCTTGATAGTTAGAGGAACCATTAGGAGCACCTCGTAATGAAAGGAAAAGTATATTTGAGCAAGTTTTGAGGAAACTGGCTAGAACGGCATAAAGATTGTTTTGAACTACAATTGCAATCTGGAGACCACATTCATGCATGGGGATATTGTGCTAACAGTGCTGCTAGTTTCCTCTGCAGCACAGATCGGCGAAGCTCACATGAACCCAGGTTTATAGACATGGATTTTCTTTCAACTTTTAATCTTATTTTTAGAAAAACTACATTCTATTGCAGTGTATCGAAGGGAAGCAGTAGTTGTTTTTTTATCCGTGTTAAACCTCCTCCTAGACTACAATTTTCGAAAAATTTTGTTCTGATATATATATATATATATATATATATATATATATATATATATATATATATATATATATATATATCTATCTATATATATATATATATATATATATATATATATATAGATATATATATATATATATCAGAACAAAATTTTTCCTCCTCCTAGACTACAATTTTCGAAAAATTTTGTTCTGATATATATATATATATATATATATATATATATATTATATATATATAGATATATATATATATATGTATATATATATATATAAATATATATATATATATATATATATATATATATATATATATATATATATATATATATATATATATATATATATATATATATATATATATATATATATAGATATATATATATAGCAGAACAAAATTTTTCGAAAATTGTAGTCTAGGAGGAGGGTTAACACGGATAAAAAAACAACTACTGCACCTGACTGCTTCCCTTCGATACACTGCAATAGAATGTAGTTTTTCTAAAAATAAGATTAAAAGTTGAAAGGAAAATCCATGTCTATAAACCTGGGTTCATGTGAGCTTTCGCCGATCTGTGCTGCAGAGGAAACTATATATACATATATATATATATATATATACATATATATATATATATATATATATATATATATATATATATATATATATGTATATATATATAAGTATATATATATAATATAATATATATATATATATATATATATATATATATATATATATATATATATATATATATATATATATATATATATATATATATATATATATATATATATATATATATAATATATATATATATATATATATATATATATATATATATATATATATATATATGTCACCGGAAGATAACAAGATCCGCAAGTTTATAAATTTTCTAGGAAATTGATAAACCTTCGTAAGATTCTAAACGAGAGATAAATTATATTATTTTACGTCCACATTTTCGCAAATTTATCAATTTGCGACGTGTCGTGGTAATTTTATAAACTAACAGATATCCATTCGTAAGATTTTAAACGGTTCGATCAATAACAGAAGAGCTTTTAATTTTACGCTTCTTTAAAATACGGCAAATAACACACTGTTCTCTGATTGGTCGATGTTGACAGTGGCATTGCTTGTGTCCATAGACTTAGGTACAATCAGACTTGCAAACTATAAATTTATCAGTTTCGATCAGCTACCTAACAGTATTTTCACTTTATAACTAGGTCGGTACCTATAATACATGGTTACTTTTTTACATAATGTGCTAATGATCCCTACTTCACTCTACCAAAATAAAACAACAGAAATCGTGTTCTACGATATTAAAAAGGTTTATTCAAAAAGAAAAAACAATCATAATACATAAAAACCTGGCTTCTGCCAAAAAAATACAAACATTTTGAATTTAAATTTCAAAAAAATTCGTGAGCCTCAGGCGAATAGCCAAACAAACGCCAGTTTAGTAGGTAAGAGCTTCATAAAAAAAATGCTTGAAAAACATGAAACAAATTGAACATTATAAAAATTTGGCTTCTAGGTCGCTCATTATGGGTCTAGTAGAGTAACCTTAGCAAAATAAGACTATTTTCACAATTCCAACCGGTTTGTTTTAGTTCTGTGGCGTACAATGGCGGTGGAGAAGAAGGAGAAGGAACACGTGAGTTATTCAACCAATCAGAGCGTACATGGCTTTTGGTTATTGTTTACTTATCATTTTACGCGTGAGTTGGGTAAGTTTATCAATTTGCGAAAATGTGGGCGTAAAATAATACAATTAATCTCTCGTTTAGAATCCTACGAAGGTTTATAAATTTCCTAGGAAATTTATAAACTTGTGGATCTTGTTATCTTCCGGTGACACATATATATATATATATATATATATATATATATATATATATATATATATATATATATATATATATATATTATATATATATATATATATATATATATATATATATATATATATATATATATATATATATATATATATATATATATATATATATATATATATATATATATATATATATATATATATATATATATATATATATATATATATATATATATATATATATATATATATATATATATATATATATATATATATATATATATATATATATATATATATATATATATAATATATATTTATATATATATATATATATATATATAATATATATATATATATATATATATATCCAATATCTGGAATTGGTTTTGCTGCAGAACGAAAGTATCATAATTTTGGTAAATTTCTTTTGGTAACTTTATGCAACCGTCGCCACTTTTACGGTGGTATTTCTAATTTTCATATAAATACCCTTACCGGTTAGTACATATTGATATCTCCAGTAGTTTGTATTACACCAGATGAGCTGAAATGTGGTATCTGCAGTTGTTTCTGAGGCAGAACGAAACTATCAAAATGCGGTTAGGTTTTTCCATTGTCGGCATTTTTACGTAGATATTTCTTGTTTTTTCGTTGTTTTTGAAAATTTACCAAACTCCACAGCTTCTGCAGATTAAGTTAAAGGGTTCAAACTTGGTACGTATATCGAGAAAGCGGTATTTTAAACCATTTTATTCAGTCGCGCGGCACAGCGCGAGGACCATTCCGTTCAAATCGCATCCTGACCTGCGTCAGTACACGAAGCACTTCGCGAATTTTTTCTGTTTGCAATAGAAGGTCGAAATTTGGTATGTGGATTGAGTGGATGTTGAGGTACGTTCCTTTGTTAGTTTCAACTTATTTCCTCATTTAATCCAATAGAATCGCATCTTAACGCGATGCATTTCGCGTGAAAAATACAGTGATGGAGCTCTGCTGCACAGGAGTTTTTTTTTATTACAATTATATTGTAGGTTGGCAAGTTACGTGACTGATAATATATATTTGTGCATAAATAACCGTCATAATTTCAAATTATTTTACAAGCATGCTATTTCGATTAACTGCAGTTAAGGGCAAAACAGCATATGAACCAATAAGGGTAATATATTATGTAGGAATGGTTGGCGCTGACTTTTGTAGGTCCCATGCCATCAATATCCTTGACGTCAAAGCACAAGAAAATTCCAAAAATGTTGACCAGCAGCCTCTTCATGGGAAAATTAAACAAAAATTGGCGAAGAAAATAATAAGACGACACATAGCGCGGCAGGTTTTAAAACGCTTGCAAACTGATACTGGCGATTCATTTGAAGAGGAATTGTAATAACCTGTGGAAATGTTAGACAATAACGATGAAGGTAATTTGTTTCATTTTTTGTTTTCGAGGAATATTCTATAGATCGAAATTAGGACGTCTATTAAGCTGGAAGAGCAAAGTCAGCAGAATCGTAAATCGATACATGGAACATTAAAGGCTCATTAGAGGCTAATTAAATGCCCGGAGAAAAAATTTTAGGCTCTGCGAATTTTCGCGAAAATGACTGTTCTGCTGGCTTTAACTTAAGCCAGCAGAACACGAGCTACAGAGTGACTAAAACGATGAAATAACAATTTAAATTGCTCAGACATTTAAGGCTCATTAAAGGCTCTGCGAATACACCAGATGCGAACTTCAGGCTCAAGCGCTTTTTTTGCGAAAATGCGAAAAGTCACCGCCCGTGAGCGCGGTCGACCGAGCATGCTGGAAAAACGTTCCATTCGGTGACAATAATTGTTCCGAATGTGCAGTCGTGGTGCCAACATTCCAGGTCACTTGATTGGTATTGAGAAGGTCACGTACTCCATGAATGTTGTCACAAACGAGAGAATATAGCGATCTCGCATTTTTTTTTATTCTCAAGATCAGCAGAAATTTTTTCCCATACTTTTTCTTTTTTCCCCAAAATCTTGTCGCCGGTAATAAAATCTGACTTTTATACTCGAACAATTTTTCCACAACAACTTCAGGCTTAATTTTTGGAATCCTCCCAAGACGAGACATGGTAGCACTCAAACGCAAATTAGCGACGTATACGATGAATTTTTTAGACACGTGTAACTTTACATAACCTCATTGGCTGATTTCACGGTATCCAGTTACAGTACAGTCACAGTACGTGCATGCAGTTAGCTTAGCAGACTGTGTATTCTGTCAGTGTTTTTAACTATCGCCGCTAGGCTGCGTGACAATCGTCTGATTCAACGCGGGAGATTATGAACCTCCAATATTTTGTCCAACAATAGGAAATTTGCCCTTTAACATATATGACACATTGAACATCTACCGAAGTTTTACATAATATTCAGATCGGTAGCCTTCAATCAAAACTAAAAAAGGACATAATCACTACGATTCTGTATGATTATTATATCAATTATGAAAACAATCATGATTGTTATTATAATAACGTACCTGCAGAATCATCGGAAAAAAAAACTCATACACCTGATACACTACAAATATGTGTATCTTAACTTATATACGTAGGAAAAAAAGTAGTACAGATTCTGAATACAGAATAATTTTTTATTATATTTGTAATGTATCTTCAGTTTTCGTTATACCAGCGTCTTATCTGTTCTTGTAATGCTTACTTTAAATAAAGCTAGCAGTACACGCAAAAAATCAATCTTTATGAAAATGCACTCAAAAACTAAAATTTTAGTCACTTTTCAGCTCGTGTTTAGCAGGCTTTAGTTAAAGCCAGCGAAACAGTCATTTTCGCCAAAAATTTCCACTTCGAACATTCAAGTGGCCTGGAATGGTGGCACCACGACTGCACTATCAGAACACTTATTTTCACCGGATTTAACGTTTTTCCAGCATGCTCGGCAGACCGCGCTCACGCGAGGTGACTTTTCGCATTTTCGGAAAAAAAGCGCTTCAGCCTAAAGTTCGCATCTAGTGTATTCGCAAAGCCTTTAATGAGCCTTAAATGTCTGCGCAATTTAAATTGCTATTTCATCGTTTTAGTCACTCTGTAGCTCGTGTTCTGCTGGCTTAAGTTAAAGCCAGCAGAACAGTTCTTTTCGCGAAAATTCGCAGAGCCTAAAATTTTTTCTCCGGGCATTTAATTAGCCTTTAATGAGCCTTTGATGTTCCATGTATCGATTTACGATTCTGCTGACTTTGCTCTTCCAGCTTAATAGACGTGAAATTAGGAGAGCATTGTGTGAGATTCTATTAATATAGATAATGAGATTAAGTTCTTTATGCTATAATTGACTTTAAATCCTGAATAAGTAAGCACGTGCGATTCTGGGCAATAATAGGTATGTTCGATTTTGTCCTATTAATATAGGATATAAATTTTTTGTTGTTTCGACGTGTACTGCTCATTTAACGAATTTTATTTTCACAAGTCTGTCTGAAAGACTGTTATGTTGAGTTTTTGATACAATTCATTGAATTTTTATAATTAGATATATAGCTTGTTTTGCTCAAATTACTGTGGATAAATTGTAAACGTAATTAGTTATTCAATAACGCCCCCCTAAGAGGAAGTATTGTTGGTAAGGAACTCATTAGTAAATTAATGTTTACAGGAAAAGTCACATGAAAAATAAATCGCTGATGCCGAAAATGGTATGGTGTATTATGCTAGCTTTCCCTGATTCGTTAGTTAGTGCAATCATGAGGTAAAGGAAGTGAATGCATACAATCAGAAATTTAAGAGAACAGTTTTGTGTCACTGTATGAAACCTGTATTACCAAATGAATTTGAAAGGTAAATACTCCTTGAAATATGGACAGATTGAATTTAGTTATTCTTACAAAGTTTTACATTTATATACATTCTCTATGTAGCCCAGGGACAGATTATATAGTTTGATCCACCAAAAAGAGCTCTCAGGTCATACAGTTTTTTTGCATTGAAATTATACAAACCATTAACATAAGATGAGAGAAAGGACAAACAAAGAGTAATTTGTAATTCAAAAGATTTGAGGATTACGAAAAAATATTCTATGTGAAAATGTGATTCAAGTTGCAAATCAAAAAATCTCTTTCGTATTAAATTTTTAGTCATATTTTTGTCGTCTTAGACCTTCTGCAACACGATTATATGTCTGATATAATAAATGAATATATATATATATATATATATATATATATATATATATATATATATATATATATATATATATATATATATATATATATATAATATAAATCAGAATCTATGTTTGATGTTAGCCAAATTTCCAGGTATTCAAACCTGATAACAGTTTCTATGCATTGTCCGTATGTTTTTATGTCTGTTGATAGATTATTATGAGAAATCTATTGTCACCAGTCACTTAACATCAATTTGCGTTTACATTTCGTTCACTGCTTCGTTTACTTGGACCTTTTTTACGTCTGCGAAATCAGGATTCTGAAAGTAAACAACTTAAAACGATTGCCTTTGAAACGTGGATATATGGAAGGGTATTGAAAATACTCTGGACTCTGGATATACCGTGTAGGTAATGTAGAGGTTCTTAGAATACCTAATAAAGAAAGACAGTTAATTACAATTAGAAGAAGGAGAATAACTTTAAAATTAGGCAATGACATACGAAATAGCAGAGCAAAGCATTTGAAATTGATCATCGGAAGTAAAATAGAAGGCAAAACAGTACTTGGAAGATGCAAACATTCATAGTTAAAAAATATAGGAGATTGGTTTGGGCTCACATACACTATTCAGAGCTGCACAACATGGGCATTAGAAGATGGTATAATAAGAAGAAGATAAACATTTATATATATATATATATATATATATATATATATATATAATATATATATATATATATATATATATATATATATACAACTGGAGCAGTTGTATCCCACCTGCAGACTGATGATATATAGTGTGTGGATTTTAATGTTTTGTTACTTTTAGATCTTATGCTCCTGAAGAAGTCACAAAGTAGTGACGAAATATTGAGCTTGTAAGGAAATAAAGTATTACACAGACCGCAATCCCGATATTTTTATATTCAACTTCATATATATATATATATATATATATATATATATATATATATATATATATATATATATATATATATGAAGAGCTTCAAAACCAGAAAGGAGATTTCTATTTGTGAGATTGCAATCAAATTTAAAGATGCCAAGGATTATGAATGAATCTCTTCGATATTACATCAAGCTTAAGAAAAGGTTTGCTTACTTCTTCAGAATCTTTCTAAAAAACAAATTGCACAAATTTCTCAACAATATAATTCAAGGGAACTAAAGTGTGACGTAGCTTGTGGATGGCCCCTAATTCTATAGAAGAGCCCCGATTTTTCCAAATATATTAATGGAGCCTTCGTTTTTGAGTACAGTTCAGACGTACTCTTCACATTCCTCTTTTAAATTCTAGAGTAAGAAGACATTGATCAGCTTACTTGTAACATAATGAATAAAACAAAGAGATATCAATATATAGGAATCCTACAAGCAAAATCATGGAAAGTATACAAGTTTGACCATGGTCAATTTAATATACTACACGAAGTGAACAAGGAAAGTTCTTCATTAATTAAAAAAATTATCAAACAACTTTACAATGGAGCTGGTTATATATCTATATACTCCACGGCGAGAATTCTCAATCCAACAGTGAATTATAGAAATCGTCAAATCACCCGACTCAAAATATGCATACAGCTGTTTCGATCTTACGGGATTCAGCATGTTCGATCTGAGCGGTAAATTGTTGGTTTCCAATATCTTTGGTGGAGGGCGCTCTGGGTTGTTATCCAGATAGAAGTCTCGACCGCGATTTGTATTGGGGAACAATTAGAAATTTTTAATATACTCCGAGTCAAATGAGCTGCACTGATGAGATCTAATAAGATCGAAAGAGCTGTATGCCGATTTGTAAATGTAGAATTCTCGTAGCAGAATACATATAACCAGCACCATGATTCACTAAACACTACTTCCTCTCGTCATTACTGTTTATTAGCTAGGTTTCTCAACTACTTTTTGTTGTAGAACACTCACAGCTTTTGCACTGAGGTCTTGATTCTAGAATTCTGTGACTGAAATATAAAGAAGTAAATAATGACATACAGAATAGTATGTCAAATTAAATAGGAAGAGCATTACGTGATTTCTTCAAATCACGGTCGATTTACGTAATGATATAGGTACGCATTCGAAACCTTTGCGATGGTACTCTATAATTTGGTGTTCGGTATGACAAGAGAGTCTGAATATAGGGTAAGATTTTCTGTATTTATTTGCCGATCAGTGGCGGGGAATATCAACTCCTATATCCTTTATTCCATCAATATCAAATTAGCCAAAGGTATATGTATATATATATATATATATATATATATATATATATATATATATATATATATATATATATATATATATATATATATATATATATATATATATATATATATATATATTTTATATCTATATATATAAATATATATATATATATATATATATATATATATATATATGTATATATATAAATATATATATATATATATATATATATATACCTTATCCCTATATTCATCACATCTAAGTTGAACGTTTTTCGAAAAAAATATGTTAACCAGTTTCAGTCCGGAGCCTGACTGAAAAACTTGATATTTAGTATCTGGCCTTTGCCCACTCAATTTATAAACAAATGCAACTTGTGGTAAGATGCTAAATCTGTTCTATTTTTAGTTCTCAGCAGAGCTTGCAGTTTTGAGTGACCAAGATTTGTAAATTCTGGACATTTCCGACATATACGCTAACATTATCGTAATGTCTATATTTTGAATGTGCTTCTGCTCCTTATATAATAATAAACTATCATATTCCTTTCGGTATAATTGCTCGGATTTCACAGATAATAAATTTAACTCGGCTTCAGCAGCTAATTTTTCAATTTCTCTACATATTTTCAATGCGTATAACAATGACCTTTGATAATTAAAATATAAATTAGAAACAATTTACTTTGTTTTTATCACTATAACTATGAAAAAAATAGTGATAAAAACAAAGGAAAAAGTTAAATTTCATCAAGGGATTTTACTAAATATAAACTATTAGAGCACAAGACAAGCCTCTAACTAAAACATCAGAAAATAATGATCTGCCTCAGCGCGATTTTACTAAATATAAACTATCACAGCACAGGCTACTCGTCCCCGTGAATCATTGCAAAATATAATCTCGCTCAGCACATTTCTGTAAAATCTAATAGTTTGTAGCACAACGTGGCTGATCCATATAAATTAATCAAGTTATCGAATTTTAAAAATTTGCCTACTTTTTGAATTTTAGCTACACTGTATGCAAAATTGAAAAGCAAAAGATAATACACAGCAATATTAAATGAATTTTGGAATTAGGAAGGTAAGACATGATATTAAGAAACTACCAGTTGTCTGGAAAGGCGCCCACTTTGAATTATTTTTCCTTGAATTTTAACATTTTCTATTTTCCTTCGACTGCAAGCAGTCGGCTGAAGTTTTATTACTTAGTTTTCCGTTCCTTTTAATATACTGCTTGCTAGCTAGGAAATAATCCAACTTACTACCTGTGTTTATTGCCTTCAAGCTTCCCACAAATGTTTTTTATTACCTAACTCTGTATTACAAGTGTCATGTTATGCTAAATCTGCAATGAGGCTAAACTCTATTTTAAATCTCTATGGCATTTTTATGTTCTTCGCTATACCTAAAACTAAAAATAGTAAAAAGCAATATTATAGTGTTTAGATCATGTTACAAAGTATATTTTCGTTATTCTCATTGTCAGTTACAAAATCTGATTGAGCTTGATTACTTGCATTTGAAGTAATATATTGCATTCCTCATTTGCAACCTATTTTCTACATCACAAAAATGTTTGCAAAAGGCTCCTCCTGTCGCACTAGCGCAGAGTCTTGTGTTCTAATAGACTTATTGTAGAAATATTGTCAATAGACTTATTGTAGAAAATGAAAAGACGAAAAAAATGGGAGGTCGGACGACTCGATCAGACCCTTAGTCTAAGGGAAAATTGGAAAAAACCGTCCAAAATGCAGTTTTTTCAAAAGTTCATAACTCGGTTATTTTTTGAGTTGTAGCGTAGATCCTCCGGCCAGTATTAGCTATTGATATGAACTTCATTTTTGCGAAGATCAGGAACTGTCCGATGCATAGTTTTTGATCTGTGGCCATTTGATTATGTTACTATACTAATTTTCCAGCAGACCTGAATGCGACAGGTATGGTCCGATTTCAATTTACTAAAAAGATTTTGAAAGTAGAATTCTCATAGTTCAAAACGTTCATCTTGGTTTTCCATAAAAACGCTGAGAAATATGTTAAAAATAAAGCTGAACATGACGAAAAACGCCCGAGCGCGTGAGAGTAGTTGAAGAGTGGGGGTAGAGCAGCAGGCAAGGAGAAGTATGACATTCGAAAGCGTCGGCATTTTGAACGTGACAGTAATTTCTAAACGTTGTCAGATAATAATTGTAAACCCCCACTCTTCAACTACTCTCACGCGCTCGGCCGTTTTTTGTCATGTTCAGCTTTATTTTTAACATATTTTTCAGCGTTTTTGTGAAAAACCAAGATGAACGTTTTGAACTATGAGAATTCTACTTTCAAAATCTTTTCAGTAAATTGAAATCGGACCATACCTGTCGCATTCAGGTCTGCTGGAAAATTGCATAGTAACATAATCAAATGGCCACAGATCAAAAACTATGCATCGTACAGTTCCTGATCTTCGCACAAATGAAGTTCATATCAATAGCTAATACTGGCCGGAGGATCAACGCTACAACTCAAAAAATAACCGAGTTATGAACTTTAGAAAAAACTGAATTTTGGTTGGTTTTTTCCAATTTTCATTCAGACTAAGGGTCTGATTGAGTCGTCCGACCTCTCATTTTTTTCGTCTTTTCATTTTCTACAATAAGTCTATTGACATCATCACGATTACTCTGATAGTTTCAATTTTATAAGCAAGACAAGCAAAGACATAAATAATAAAGTCGAGTGAAAAACATATCACTATATCATGTGGAACTATTTTACACACAATGGCGGAGCTGGTTTTCTTCTAACACTTTTTGCACGAAATGCTCACTCTAAATCTCTGTAGCTTGGCCTATATACCCTAATAATTATATTCAGTTATAATATCACAAGAGCATCGAAAATAATCGATTATACTTCCGAGTCACCAGACGTATTTTGCGAAATTATTTGTTTTAAGAAAATACGTCGAGTGACGAGGTCAGTATAACGATCATTTTCGATTGATCCAGAGATATTCGTTACGATTATATAACGAATAAAATATATTAATTTTTTTTGACAAACGTCAAAACATCGTCAATCTGAAAACATTCACATTTTGACACGAGGCGAAACACCAAAACGATTATATCACGTCGTCAAGGGTATATTCACTTATCAATACGCAGTAGTTATGGAAAATTCACGGATTCTATTGGCTTATTCATACATGATTTATATAATCAGTAAAATAGCTGCTGGCGACCTATCTGGTATTAAAAAATTTGCTTCGCCGTGCAGCGATATATATATATATATATATATATATATATATATATATATATATATATATATATATATATATATATATACATAAATATCTCATAGTATCCAACCTCGCAGTGTGAGTGATATTCATTTATAAACATCACTGATCAGTAAAATTTTCCACAATATATTCAAGTTGATATCTTCAATACGACTGTTTCTTGATTCAGAAGTTAAATTCATTAAAACGTACATCATCAAATATTATTTTGTGTAAAGTGACCAAATTTTATTATAATAATCAATTTTCATCGAGTACCCCGCGGAAATAGTATCTTATTACTACTTTCGTATTATTTTCCATAAATAATCTGCGATAAAGACACACCACTCAGACGTAGTGAAAATAATCACGTATAGTAAATATTATTTTAATAATAATTGTTTCCGTATGTCGAATAAGAAAATATATAAGCATCTTTAAACTAAGAAAATGAGTTATTATTTGATGGAGGATTACTCTGTTTCACTATGTTTATAACCTATTCAAGGAAATTATGTTCCGCCTGTGATCAAAAAAGCAAGGTGAATGTGAAAGAAAGTGAGAAGTAATAACGGCCAGGCAGTATCGCTTAGGGCTGGGAGTCCTTCAACTGTCGCTCTCTGAATTCTTACAAAACATCAGGAAGTGAGTTTACCAAAGAAATGATACGTCGATACGTGGATATTCATTTGGCCATCTTTGGTTCGTTTTATAGTCCTGTTTTGTTCTGAAAAGCGATTATTATAGCCATTATGGTCCAGAACTTCAAAAAACAACAGATTAAGCGATTCCCCAGGCAGTCATACCGATATGGATAATGAATTTCACTGCTTCATTGGTTTTCATATATCACTAAGACGACTTCGTGTACTGCAACTGTTCTTGAATCTATCACACAAATGGTACGGAAAAGTCTTATTATATATTTTCCTCTTGGATCGTCGGAGTGCGAATAAAAATATTTCTCTTTTTCTAAGTTGCCAATTGAAATTAAAATTATTACATAAGTAATCTTCAAATTGATGAGTATGAAAATATAGGATAATTCTTGATTCAATTACATTATCATGACTTAAATTTTAATAACTTCCACTTATACAGCTTACTCCACCAACCTGTCAACTGAGTCAGTTGGTTCTAAATAGTAGACAGGTTTATACATCAGAGTAGACATGAAGCAATATGGTTTATGGAGTAGACAGATTGGGGCAGCGCAATTCGATTGTTTCCGAGCCTTCCTAATTCCTACTCAATTTGTAAAGTAGGAAGATTGACGCCAACTACCTGAATTGCCCTTCACCTTCTAATGAAAATAGCTTCAAATGAAAGTCGAAACATCAGGAATTTTTAAATCTTTTACGTGGTTCATTCCGACGGAAGCCAATTTTTTTTACAGACATTATATATATATATATATATATATATATATATATATATATATATATATATATATATATATATATATATATATATTCGATTAGATAGCGTTACCGCCGATCGAGATCTTTCGGCTCGGCGAGGTCAAATCGCATATAATATACCTTGCAAAGATTCAGATAAATCATATATCGGACAAACGCAAAGTTTAGAGGAAGTATTGAAATCAAACTACAGCACTAATCAATACATACAAATAATGAGAATCATAATTTCAGCTTTGATACACCAAACATTTAAAAATATAAATATATCAAAAATGCCGCGAAATTTTTAAAATTATACAACCGTAAAGTTGAACTACGGTTTTAGCCATCTTCATTTACTCTTAACATGCTTTCTTCAACAAATTTGGTTATATACATTTTTGTGAAAAACGTTTTCGTGCTACCGGCTTCCGTAATTCAAAAGAATTCAATTTTATTGTTCATAAAAATATTAAAATTGAGTGAATTAATATCATTTTATATATAAATGAATCAATGATATTATTCACAAAGATTAGTCTATTTGAAGGATCTCGCCGTCAATATCCTCGTCAATATCTTCCTCGAGGACAGACGGGCAGTTAGCGCAGTTACCTTCACATCCACCAACAGGAGAGCAGTACACGGAAAAAAAATATTTAGCAGTTCTATTTGCTGGAGGTATTATTGCTGAAATAGCGGAACTGCTGTGAATTCAGAGAAAGTATCAGGTACCTATATGCAACAAATCAGTTTGTCAAATCTTCAAGTCTCATTTTGCTAGGGGGAATACTGCACCGATAGCAATTCAGCTGCTCGAATAGCAATAAAATTCAACAGATTAGTTCTGCTAAAACCCAACAGATCATTCTGCTGACATAACGAATCTCAACTGCTAAAATAACTGAATACTCAGACATATCTGTAAAAGTTTGTATTCAAAACGTGTGCGATATTGGGATGTTATGTTCATTTTGTTACTTTTTGATAAATCAATTATATTTTATACATTCACATACATACTTTTATTTCCTTTTTTCCAAACATCGTATTTCGAATAATAAAGTTGTTAGTATGATTTATAAATGAATAAAGAACAAGAAGATACAATAAATAGTTTAATTTCCTCAGTTTTGAATATTTTAAATTAAGTCATAGATAAAATTTGTTTCAACTGGTAGAAGAATATCTGTGTTATTTGTTGGGTTATATCTATGTTATTGTCCTGGTAAAACAAAGTATATCATAGCTGCTAGATGCTCTGTAGCATTGGTTCATATTCCTGGTGATGACTTATTATGAATATCATCGAGATATATTCATTTCATTGCATTTCATATTGCTCTATTCACATTACTACATAAGCATATATATATATATACATATATATATATATATATATATATATATATATATATATATATATATATATATATATATATATATATATATATACATATATATATATATATACATATATATATATATATATATATATATATACATATATATATATATATATATATATATATATATACATATATATATATATATATATATATATATATATATATATATATATATATATATATGTGTAGTAATTTGTATGAAGTAATATAAATACTATGAATGAAATATATCCTGATGTATTAACGGTAATGTTCTGCATCAATGACAATAGATGATGTGAATTTTACAAACCATCTTGTACAAAGAGCATGAAATTTGGTAGATTCAACAGACTTATATATTTTCATTTGCGAGTCATTCTGCAGAATTAACAGAATACGAATACAATTAATCATATCAATCTGCTGGAATAGCAGACTAAACTCTCATCGAAGTGTTCCCAACAGGCCATACTGTTGTAACAGCAGCATGTTTGGTACATCCAATACTATTCAGTTTGTTAAAAGAACAGAGTGAGACGATAAATTATGTAGTTGAAAATGTTGAAATTGCAATTTAAAGTTGCAACTTCAACAATTCGTGATTGCAATAGTAGTAGAACCCGTTTTTTAATTTCAACAAATTCTTGTTACTTTAACAAATTGAATTTAGCAGAAAGTGAATCGTTGATCTAACAGACTGCACTGCAGTCACTGTGGGAACAGAAATTTCTGTTGTATTTGCAAATTTTTTGTTGAATTTACCAGAAATTTCTTTCAGTGTATATACCTGTCTTCCTACAATCACAGCTGTTGTTGCTGCCCGTAGCACAACGGTAGAATATTGAATCTCAAATATGGTATAGCGCAGGAGGTTAGGAGGATTTGACAGGGGTGAGGTTTCCATGTTCATCCCTAAGCCATCTTCATGTTTCTGGGTCGATAGTGGTATTACCCAGCCAAATTTGGGTTTGGAGGAAGAACTCAAGAGCGTGCTAGCAGCAGCTGCTTTCGTTGGTGGCGGAGAAGCCTAATTGGCTTTGTTGACGATTTAACGAAGCAGTTGTAGCGGTGTTCATTTAAATCCTTTTGTTTGGGCGAGGCGTTATAGAAGATGAGAAACATGGCTTTTCCTGCTCGGGCCACTTGCTGATTGGTGGATGTAGGATTGTAGAATACCTCTGCTATTGCATTGGTCTCATCTGGGAGTTTTTGAAAACTCTGCAGGAGTGTTTTCCTCTCCCAAATATGGCACTTGTGATATCTCACTGAGATAGGGATGAACGTGAAATCCTCAACATAAAATCCTCCGAACCTCCTGCTCCAGACCACATTTCAAATTCAATATTCTGCCACTGTGCTACATGCTACAACATGTGTGGTTGTAGGAAGGCAGGTATCCACTGGTATCCTATTTGTAGATGTGAAGGTAACTGCCTAAACCGACCGCCTGTCCTCGAGGAAGACATTGACAAAGATTGAGGACGAGATCCTTCAAGCAGACCAAACTTTGTGGACATATAATAATTATATGATACCATTAATACATCATATATATATATATATATATTTATATATATATATATATATATATATATATATATATATATATAAATATATAAGGAACATTTTTTTATCGACCCTTTTATTGAATTTATAAAAGAAAAGTTTATCGGGATATGGGTCAGATACCAAGATTTATATCCTTAGTCTTTATTTCTCGATATTTCGTCCGTTTTTTGTGGACTTTTTTAAGAGATAGACATGGAATGTGGTCAAGATTTAAAATTAAGTGACATTATGAATAATAATAACACGAACTACAAAGAGAAACAATCAGCTAGCATAATATAACTCTCTCACTGTCTCTTATATTATGCTAGGTGAATGTTTCTCTTTGTAGTTCGTGTTGTTATTATTTATAATGTTACTTAATTTTAAATCTTGACCACATTCCATGTCTATCTCTTGAAAAAGTCCACAAAAAACGGACGAAATATCGAGAAATAAAGACTAAGGATATAAATCTGGGTATCTGACCCCTCTCCCGATAAACTTTTCTTTTATAAATATATATATATATATATATATATATATATATATGTATAAATATATATATATATATATATATATATATATATATATATATATATTATGATAATAATTACATTTGGTTGTGTATAGAGATTTCATTTACCAGTACACCACTTTGAATACAGTTCACAAAATGTATTCTATAGATATATAATTATATAATATATAAGGTCTCATATATTTGTATAAACCAGCTATATGACCATATTATGTTGAGAAATAGAGCCATCAAATGGATTATTATGTATTTTAATTGGGAAATCAATCAAATTTTCGTTGAATTCTAAAAAGTGCTATACGTTGCGACTCGTTCAATATAAACTAACATGTGCTATATTCTTGTAGGGAATTTTACGGTGACGATTTTCATCCGAAATTAACGGGTGAGGATCTAAAAAATGAAAATAGACGAAAAACAATTTTTTTTGAAAATTATCACCTTTGCGGAACCTGTAGCACGATCAGTTTTTCGCAAAAATATGAATAACCAAATTTATAATAAATTCAATAGACTTTCATTCTATACTATTTCATCCTTTAAGTTTTCCACTGCAACGCACCGTTGCACTGAAAACTGGAACATTTGAAGCCCCATTCCAACCCTAGCGGCACCGGGATTTGGAGGGACCTTATTTTGTCTCGGTCAGAGTAGGTACCTCCCTTTACATATTCCTCCACAAAATTGGAACTAGTATTTTTAGTTCCACTGTTGGTCTAGATTGACTGGAATAATTTGTAACTGAAGACATCATGAGTGTATTATGAAGTTTGCAGAACTATAATTGGCGTTATCATTCATCTGAATAGTGACATTCTAAAATGAGACAGTAATTTGCTCCTACATATGGTACTATTATTACTTACACATACAATAGATAATCCGGAAGAATGGAGATGCTTTCTCGATTGGATGAGATTGATACAAGCCGTTAACTGTATTTTACATAACTATTGTTTCCTTTTTGAGAGATTAATATTAATGAAGAAGATGGAACTCAATTCCGTTTCTGTTCATAAAAAATATTGTATATATTTAATTTTAACATTTTCACATCTTGCATAATGACATATTGTAATCTTGAAAGTTGATTAATGATGATTTTTGAATATTCTTTCAACAGTCGATCAAGTACTGTCTCAGTATATATTCGATTTAAGCAGAGAGATATGGACAATTGATAACGATTATATAAAAAAAGATAAGTATATATAATTTTCCAAATTTTTTATACAATTAGTGGTTTTCAGTTTCTATATAATATTACACTATTTATATTTAGCTTTAGTAACTCTCCGTATCTGATAACTGAACTGTAACCAAATATCCTCTCAGCTGATATCATGTCAAGAAATCTGTGAAAACCGAAAACCATACATCATAAGTGGAAAGATTAAGTAAAAAAGGAAGAATCATGAGAGACAAATCCCTGCTGTTCCCTCAATGAAGCTGATTATCGACATCAGCTCAGGAATTTTGAAACTTGTTCAGAAATTTATTATATTACCTATATTAAATGTCTACTTTTTGGTGGATTTCGAAATGTATCGAAAATGTTTCACCTTGAAAAGTGAATAAGATATTAAAAATTGTTTAGTTACTCAGCTCTCTCTATTCAATTGAAAAAAATTCGTGAGCAGCATGGCTCACTGAGGTCGTATTTCTCGTGCGAAATGCATTGCGTCGAGATGCGATTCTATTGAATTATATTTTGAAAAATCAGCTTACATTTCAAACTAAATTAAAAAGTAGAAATCAATTTATTTTATTAAACAAAAATTCGCAAAACCAACAAAGGAACAAACCTCAACATCAACTCAATTCACGTACCAAATTTCAACCCTCTAAGTGCCCGCTCGTACTGATCGGGAAACAGATCGAGATTCAATTCGAACCGACTAGTCACCAAGAAGTGCATCGCGGTTGAGAAAAAGAGTTGAAACTCACAAAGGATCGTATTTTTTTTTGTTTGGCAATTTTTCAAAAATCACGAAAAAAGAAGAAGTATCTAGTTTTCTTCTGCCTCAGAAACCACTTCAGATAACAAATTTCAGCTCATTTGGCATGATGAGAACAGCTGGATATATCAATGTGTACCGTAAAAAATATTTATATGAAAATTAGAAATATCTACGTAAAAATTCTTGCAGAAATTTACCCAGAATTTGATACTTTTGATCTGCAACGAAAAAAATTTGTCTTTGTCTAGGAGGTCCAAAACGGATGAAAAAATTACTCCCGAACCTGACTGCTTTCCTTCGATACACTGCAATAGTACATATTTTCGAGGAAAATACGACTAAAAAAGTGAATATATATTTCACGAATGACCTAGAAATAATAATATTGAAAATTGACACGGTTACTGAAGAAATATCAAAATTCAAACACAGTAGGTTTTGGTCCTTTTCCTTTTTTCAACCACGTTAATTTTTTCGACAGACATAAAACAGTATCTTTTTCATCCAAAAACTTGCAACACTTAATTATGTCGAAGAAAGGTGGAATTTCTTGCATCATTGCTATCAGACTACAGTCAAATTTCTCATTGCATTCGAGTACTTCTACATAAACTGGTTCTTCTACCTAAAAAGTAAATCAACCAACCCGTCGAAAGTTCCGTTAAACATCGTAAATTTCTCGAATGGAAATTATTTGACTTAATTGTTATGGAGTCACTCCAAAACTGCTTGTACCATGCCGCATCTCCGAATAATTCCCATATTTCAATTCGTTTGACATCTCATTATTTATGATAATTTGAATGTGTGTCAACTAGTTGTTATACATAAATTTAATCTCGATCATCCTGAATACTAATTAACGACATTTTCATTGTTATTTTATACGAACAGTTAGTCCTATCAAAAACGAATCAGAATGAAATGGATGCTGTATTGATTAATTACAAAAATAATGGAGAAAAGATGAATAAAGAATTTTCAAGTGGAAAAACTGATGAAAACGATAATAAGTACCATAAATAAAGTTTCTAATTCCGGAATCTTATTTATCGTCCTAAGAAATTAGAATTATTCTGAAAATATTTTTTTCTACGAGCGGGCGGAAAATTGAATTTTCCACACACATTTTAGTGTGGAAAATTAATTTTCCCGCACCGTGTGGAAATAATTTTCCACCTCAATATATCAAATTAATAATAAGCCGGTATATTATGGTGGTTGCGAAATGCTTTAGTTACCAGGTGTAACTAACCAGCTATTTACTTTCATCTTTGTTTGTTTATTGTCAGAAAACTGTCAGTGCATTTCTAAAATATTTTGCTCGCGAGTAAGTGAATCCTCATTAAAAATGAATATTTGTCTCGAGGGAATCGATGAAAATACAAGCGAGGGAGTTCCCGATGAGATTCTTCTTGCAGCAGAAAATGTGAAAACAGACCTGTTACCAGAAAAATCAAAGAGAAGATATGAAAAAGAATACGAGATCTTTTGCAAATGGAGCGTAAGGAAGGGCCTTACAAGTTTTGATAAAGAAGATATTTATTTAGTGTATTTTTTCGAATTATCTGCATCCTGTCAACCATCCACACTCTGGTCAAAATATTTAATGCTGAAAACCATGCTCAAGATCAAGAAAAATATCGACATAAGCAGATATTTCAAGGTAATTGCTTTTCTCAAGAAAAGGGTATTTGGTTTTAGACCAAAAAAATCAAAAATTTTAAGTCCAGATGACATAGAGAAATTTTTATCCAATGCTCCTGATAACATCTATCTTCTCCATAAAGTGGCGACAATTTTCGGAATAGCTGGGGCGTGCAGGCGGGAAGAATTAACAAATTTATTAATCGAAAACGTGAAAGAGGAAAACTCCATGATTTTAGGTAAAATACCCGACAATGAAACGCACACAAGTAGAAGTTTCGTAATTAATGGGGAGAGGATTTTTTGTCCAGTATCACAACGGAGAATACAGTATCCAGTGTGTTGGTATAAACATATTTGGGAAGATACCATCAGATGTAGCCACATATTTAAGACTTCCGAATCCAGAAGCCTACACTGGACACTGCTATAGGCGCTCTTTTGCCACGGCCCTTGCAGATGTTGGAGTAGGGATCACGAATCTTAAACGTCATGGCGGGTGGCAATCAACAAAAGTCGCCGAAGGATATCTGGATGAATCCCTGGAAAATAAAAAGTGTATTGCAAGCAAGATATTCAGACCGCAATCAGCCACTACCAGCAGCTCTATCGCCTCCACTGACATACAGCCAGGCCCAAGTACTCAGCACAACTTTGAACTGGAATTCGAAAATGAACTACACTCGACTGACATTATTATCCCAGAACAGCAAAGAGCAACAGATCCAAAATTACAGCCATTGAACAAGCAACTAGCATCTGCTATAAATTTAAGTAATGCAAATAATTGTACTTTTACAATAAATTATAATATAAAAAAAGGTATTAGATTTTGACATGTAACTATTATTGTTAATAATATTTTACTTCATGTTTACTTTATCAATAATCTAATAAAATATGTTTCTGAATAAACTATAAGCACTTATAATCAGATAAAAATATCTCAACTTTTGATTAGTTCTGTTGACTTTCCTCACGCTCGTAGAAAAACTATTGTGCCTAACGCTTGCGGAAAATGTTTTTCCGCACTCGGCATACTCGTGCGGAGAAATTCATTTTCCGCACTTTTTAGGTAAATAGCTATTTCAATTAGTGTTTGTCACGAATTATTCATTAACGTATACAGAGCCTCCATATCAAAACTAGATAGTACAAATAACTTTCAAATTCGACGTTTATTTGAAAAAAATTTAATAGCAGGTCGAATTTCGTACTAAGGAAACCCCATAACTCCTTCTTGAAAATGTGAAATGGTAACCTCTACGTTGTGATACATCATAACTTCTTGAGAAATGCAAGCTAACCACATAAATACAGATCTATTATATTCATATTATAGATAACATGGATAGGTAGATCAAAAGTCAATATAATAACGCTATTGATTCCATAGTCTAACGCTACCTGATTTTAAGTCGTATTTTCCTCGAAATTAATAGACTATATTGCACAGTATCCAAAGTAAACAATAAGATAATGAAGTGATTTTTGAATTGCGGGACATGATTTTTCAGGTTTTTAGTGGCATTTTCCCCTAAAATAATAGACTATTGAAGAGTAGGTATCTAAAATCAACAGTCAGGAAGGCGAGTATTTTTTTTATATCCGTTTTAGCCATACTGTACTAGTATTTTCGAATTTTTTTAATGTCATATATATATATATATATATATATATATATATATATATATATATATATATATATATATATATATATATATATATATATATATATATATATATATATATATAACTTTTTGATAATTATTAGCAATAACAGGCTTGTTGAATCTCAAAAAACTCGATTTTATTAAAAAGTTGACGTTTCGCCACGACATTCGTGGCTTCTTCAAAACTTTCGAAAAATTTAAATTTCTTTGACATTTATTGATTTGAAAAAATTTGAATAGTTAAAAAAGACTACTATGTTTCATCAAAATTTTTCGGCTGTGGCCGTTTTCTGTTATTTATTACGTGCTATTCAGTCCAATATTAACATTCAAATCTGTTATTATTAGATGGTAAGGAAAACCACAGAAACCTTTACCCACGTAATGTTCGAAATAGGTTCAAATTATTTTGATTTTGAAAAGTCAAAGAATAGCGTACTTTTGATCTTTTTTTCAAAAAATTTTTTATTACGGCTGTGGCCACTAATACTGTTTTACCTATTTTCTTTGAAGAAACATTAAATTTACACCCCAAACACTCATAGAAATTAATAATATTAAACAAATACCATAGAAAAAGGTATTTCAAATTTATGTCCTGAAAATCAAAATTCCATTAGACAAAAAGTAGCACAAACTATAAAAACATACCACAATAAATGCAAAAATGAAAAACAAACATTACATAGTAAACAAACTATCAAAAACTTATATGAAACCAAACAATTCATCAAATCTAATCCACAACTAACAATAACTAAATCAGACAAAGGAAACAAAACAGTTATACTAGAAACTAATACATACAAACAAAAAATTACTACAATGCTTAGTGACTCATCTACATATAAACTGTAAATATTTCCTTTGATGTGGAATGCTTCTAGCGTTTTTAGTATAACTGACTGTGGAAGTGAGTCAAACGCACTCTCTATGTCAAAAATGGCTGATACTACCTCTTGGTTCTCGTTGAAGGCGTTAATGATGTGTGTCTGGAGTAATAGTAAATTATCTATGCTGCAGCGATGTGGCCTGAATCCTGATTGGGCGGGAGATAGAATACTATGTTTTTCAAGGTACCACAAAAGTCTGTTATTAATCATTTTTTCTAGAAGTTTCGACATGGTGCACGTTAGAGCGATAGGTCTGTACCAGTTAACACTGCTTGAGCCATTCCCTGATTTTTTGATGGGTAGTATATTAGCTTCTTGCCACTATTTGGGAAAAAATTTTTTCATCTATATCAAGTTATATAGTTCCAAAAGTTTATGGAGACTACTGGAGGACAAATTCTTGAGAAATATGGAGGGGGTGTTATCAGGTCCTGCGGCAGAGATTCTCGATGATGTTAGAGCTATAGAAAGTTCTTTGTATGAGAAACTGGAATATTTAAGTGCGTCAATATCGTATGTTTGTTCAGGAGATAGCGGAGGACTGCCAATATTTGGGTTGCAAGCATTATTGTTAGATTTTTCTTCGAAGGACGATGCTAGGATGTTAACTTTTTCTTGGCTACCTGTGACGATGCGATCTTGATGTGTGATTGCTGGGATTTTCGAGAAGGTCCTTTTGCCTTGCATTTGTCTGATTTTGGTCCAAACCTGCTTAGGGGGTGTTGTCGAGGTTATAGATGAAACGTACTTACTCCAGCTGTCTTTTTTGCTTTGCTTCACTATTCTTTTAGCTCTGGCTCTACATTTTTTGAATTCAATAAAATCGTGGTCGTTTCTTGATCTTCTATATCGGTTTAGTGCTCTTTTACTTTCGTTTATCGCTGACCTACAGTTGTCGTTCCACCAGGGAACTATTCTTCGCGGCTGGTTTATTGCGGTTTTCCCAACATGATGTTCGGCGGCAAGAATAATACATGAGTTGAAAGCATAGACTGCTTCATCGATGTTGTCTGGAAAATGTAATTGATTGGTTTGATTTTCTACATTTGTTCTATAAGCATCCCAGTTGGCATGAGCTATTTTCCACTTCGGTATAATATCGGATGGATTTTAGGTGTTATCAGTTAATTACTGTCGTGTAGATCGTCTAACAGACTCCATGTGAGCAGTGGGAATGTTTGTGGATCACAGAAAGTGAGATCGATTGATGAAAACGTTCGAGAGCTGAAGTTGAAGTGAGTACTTGCGCCATTGTTTAGAAGGCAAAGTTCGGAATTTCGGTATACATTTTCAACTACTTTACCCTTGCCGAATTTTTTTTTGGGAACCTCAGAGCGTATTGTGTGCGTTGAAGTCTCCATTAATTATGAAAGGCGTGGTTAGTTGCGAAATTAGGTTTGATAGTATTTCCTTAGAGAGAGAAAGGTTTGGTGGGATGTAAATACTGCAAATAGTTAATTTGGAAGGACACCAAACAGTAGCTGCTACTGCTTCTAAAGTAGTATTTAAAGGAAGTGGTATCGAATAGAGATCTTTTGAGACAAATATGGATGTTCCCCCACTGGCTCTCTCACAGGCAGTCCTGATGTGGTGGTATCCTTCGTAGCCTTTAAGGTGACGTTTATTAGATCTATTAAAGTTAGTTTCTTGAACGCACAATAAATCGACATTTTGGGAGGACATTAATTTTCGAATTTGTTTGAGGCGAGGATAGAATCCATCGCAATTCCATTGAATTAGCGAGAAAATTATTGCGTGAGTTTTTGTGATGTTTGGGTGATGTCTAAAGTAGAGTTTTCATTTGAACTTTCAAAAGATGATTGAGACGATATACTTTCTGCATCAGATTCCTCATTTCCTAGTTCCCGTTTCAATTTTTTGGATAGCCTGGTAAATCTGTTTTTCATAGATCTTTCAGTTAAAGAGGGGTATATGATACGTAAGTCTGATAGTATAGTATGGATTCAACATCTGTCGTGAAGTGCTTTGCTTGTAGTAAAAGGCTGGAGCTACCGTAGGAATTTTCAAGAAATGCTATGAAGTTGTCAACTGTAAGTGCGAACGTATCTTGTGATCTACTGTATATATCTGAAATCAGGTTTTTCATAGCTTCTGGTAGCTTATATACCTCAGAATTGTCCCATTTTGTCTTTTTTGTAGTTGGTTTCGGGATATTTTCTAGAAGAGTCTTTGGAGGAGGCATAATTGATGTGTTATTAGGATTTTCCACAGGCTGGTTACGTATACAAGAGCTTTCGTTGGAGTCTGATGTACTAGGACAAGCTCTTTTTTGAGGTGGAGATGTCTGAATTTCGGATGATGTAGTAGTTGCTAAATTTTGAGGGGGAGTTAAAAGCGTTTTTTCGGAGGATGTTGTTTCTGATATAGCTGGTTGGCATGGTGGTGAAGATATTGGTGTCGCGGGAGAGCAGCTTATAGTTTGAGATGCGAGGAGTGTTTGTTTATTTGGGCATAGATTGGCAATATGGCCTGTTTGTTTGCAAAGGAAGCATTCCATCTTGTCGGTGCATAGGAAAATTCTATACGTGTTATTCTCAAAAGGTATTACTAGGGACGCTTGTAATTCATAATTGTCTGATGGAGGTGCAATATAGGCCTGTCTTCTAAATGAGAGAATGTGACTGTATTCGTCTTCTGGGATTCCAGCCTTCAAAAAGGAAACTTGCGACATTAATTTCAATCCATAATCTTCGAGAGCTTTTTGTATCAGGTCGTGGGGGATGGAAAGGCACACATTAGAGATTAATATCCTCTTTGACGGTGTACTAGTCTTCGTATAGGGAGATTTAGATCGCCAATTTAAATAGTGGGGTTATTTTCAATTAAATGGTTTACTAATTCAATCTTGCTCAGATAAATGCAGATCCTGTTATTAGATATTCTTGACGCAAAAGTGATATTCTTTGGACCTACCATGTCTCCTATGGATTTAGCATAATCAAGTAGTTTTAAGTTATCTGTTGATTGAATTACTATTGCTTGTTCTTTCTTTGGGAAAGGAGATTTTACTGCTGCGATATAAGTATTAGGAGAGGCCATATTATTTACTGGAGGTGAGGTATTAGTTGCTATAGGAGAACTCATGTTGTTGCTCTTGTAGTCAAAAGCAACAGATAAATTCAATGTTTAATAAGTCCAGTCGAAATGAGGCAACCAGTCACACACCACAGTGTAACACTGGTTGCGGAACTGGAGTTCCGAAAAACCAGCTGGTGCTGGTTGTATGTTCTCATCTTATACTGCCAGGTGTAGATAATTATTATAAAATGCAATTATTGTAAATAGAAAAGTCGCTATTCGAATGTAATGCAACTTAATTTCAGAGGCACATTACTTGCCTGCCACTCATCAAAACCACAGATTTTCCAAATTCACATTGTCTGATTCAATCGACAGTTTAAGAATTGCAAATAAAGTGTCAATATTTCCACGATAACGGTTCAAATTTCACACGCTCGAACGTAGAGAACTTCACTCTTCGGCTTCAAAATTCGTACCACAAATGCCAATTCACCAACAAATTGATGGTGTAGCAATGAGAAGTTCTATTTCCAGTGTTATAGCTCAATTAGCTTTAGAATATTCAGAAGAAAATGTATTAAATAATTCGAATGAACGAATTATAACTTTCAAAAGGTATGTTGATGATTGCCTTATAATAACATCAGAAGATTTTATTGATGATGTTCTTAAAAAATTCAACGACTTTAATAGAAAATTACAATTTACTCTAGAAAAATAAACAAACAATACATTAAATTTTCTTGATATTACTCTCATACACAAAAACGATGAAATTATCACAAAATGGCATAGAAACGAAACTTTTTCACAAAGAACATTGAACTACAACAGTACACATCATTTATCACAAATGAAGAGTTTAATAGCACAGAAATTTTATAAATAGAAAAAGATCCAAAACGCAGAGAAATTTTAGAAATGTTACATATTCAAAAAAATTTAAATGAAGTCGTAAATGATAGAACAGATATAAGACATTCAAGTTCAATATACGCAGATTCAATTCTTCAATTTTTCTAAGAAACAACATAAATCAAAACAAAATAATTCAACAAACAAACTCCAACCATAGCAACTCATCTTCTTAGACAAAATCTAAACATCTATAATTTTCAATTTTTCTAAAAAGAAAGTATAGTTTAGAACATGTGATCTCCAAAATTACAAGTAATGTCTTTTTAAAGACAACAATAAAATATTTTAAACCTATTTTGTACATTACGTGGGTGAAGGTTTCTGTGGTTCCCTTCCCATCTAATATCAACAGACCTGACTGTTGATATTGGACTAAATAGCACGTAATTAATAACTGAAGACAGCCACAGCCGTAATAAGAGATCAAAAGTACCCTATTCTTTGCCTTTTCAAAATCAAAATATTTTGAACCTATTTCGAACATTATGTGTGTAAAGGTTTCTGTGGTTTCCCTTACCATCTAATAATAACAGATTTGAATGTTAATATTGGACTGAATAGCATTTTTTTAACTTTTCAAATTTTTCCAAATCTAGAAATTTCATTTTTTCAAAAGTTTTGAGGAAGCCACGAATGTCGTTGCGAAACGTCAACTTTTTAATAAAATCGAGTTTTTTGAGATTCAACAAGCCTGTTATTGCTAATAATTATCAAAAAGTTAAAAATAGTTCACAGGCAACAACAATTCAAATAAATAATTAAATATATATATATTTATATATATATAAATATATATATATATATATATATATAAACATATATATATATATATATATATATATATATATATATATATACATATATATATATATATATATATATATGTATATATATATATATATATATATATATGTCTATATATATTTATATATATATATATATATATATATATATATATAATATATATATATATATATATATAGTGCTTTCATGATGAAAGGAACAAATTCATTAAAAAATTAGGTTTCTATTTCATGTTAAAATCCTCGGACAGGTCGATTAGTATTTTTATTTGGGCATTTTTCGCAATAAAAATTTTGTATACAGGGTGTCTCATTCAAGAGCTATGGCTTTGTCATTAGTTTTTTTAAAGGTAATACCCTGTATATTATTTCACTTTACAATTCTACGATAAATTCTTATCACTTTTTGTGAACATACCATATGCCTCAACTCGATGGATTGCCAGAAACGGAGATAGTGGGTAATGAGAGGTACGATATGAAAACACACAAATATAATTACTAATTTAATTTTTACATATGTTCAATCTGTTGTCCGTTTATTTCGAGACATTTTTGAAGTCGATTCAATGTTTCCCGTTGCACATTTTCAATTACTTCTGGACTGATAAGTCTTATTTCCTGCCTGATTCTCTCTTTTAGATCATCAATATTATTTGGTCTATTCAAATAAACTTTAGACTTCAAATAACCCCATAAGAAAAAATCCAATGGGGTTATGTCCGGTGATCTTGGCGGCCACTCAATCGGACCTCTCCGTCCTATCCATCTGTTGGGAAAAGTTGCATCAAGAAATTGTCGAACAGCGATTGAATAGTGAGGAGGTGCCCCATCTTGTTGAAACCATATCTCGTTATTAGGTATGTCAGGATCTTGTGGGTTAGGAAACAAAACAGCTCAGCCGGAATGAGTTCGAACTGGAGAAAGTTCAAGTAGTCCTCTCCGTTTAGTGTTCCTTCAAAAAAATAGGGACCAACTATACGATTTCGAACAATCGCTGCCCATGTATTAATTTTTTGAGGCCGCTGTGTGTGGCATTCTTGCATCCAATGAGGATTCTCGGTCGCCCAATACCTACAGTTTTGTCTGTTGACGTGGCCATTTAAAGTAAAGGTGGCTTCATCAGAAAAAATTATGTTTGTAATGAAATTTAGATGTTGATTATGAATTTCAAGAATCTGCTCACAAAACTGTACTCTGCGGTCAGAATCGTCTTCTAATAATTCATGTACCAGCTTAATTTTATAGGGATGATACTTATTTACCTTAAGTATTTTATGCACGGACCCTACTGATAAATTGAAATTATTGGAAATTGTAGTAATGGATGTATGAGGGTTATCTTGGGTTTCTAGTAGAACGTTCAGCACTGTTTCTTCAGATACTCTCGGTGGTCTTCCTTTAGGTAAATCTCTAACGTGGCCGTATCTCCTGAATTTTGATTCAATTTTGCTGACTGTCGATCTAGTAATTGGCGGACGATCAGGATGATTTTCATTGAATAGATTGCAGACTTCTTCTTGTGAACGCACCCTATCTCCAAAACCAATCATCATAAGTACTTCAATACGTTCTCTCTCAAGTAATTGCATTTTCTTAAACAATGAAGTAGTGTTGTGCCTGGAGCGTTAAAAACGTGAAAACTGCGGACTATACAGCACCAGTGAATGAATTCAGATGGAACATGTGAAATTTCATTCTTCAGATTTAATGACAATGTTTACCTAAATTTTTTTTTGTACTTTTAATCCACATTTTAAATCTCCAGGTGCTCCACTATCTCCGTTATAATCTGGGAATCCATCAAGTTGAGGCATATGGTATGTTCACAAAAAGTGATAAGAATTTATCGTAGAATTGTAAAGTGAAATAATATACAGGGTATTACCTTTAAAAAAACTAATGACAAAGCCATAGCTCTTGAATGAGACACCCTGTATACAAACTTTTTATTGCGAAAATTGCCCAAATAAAAATACTAATCGACCTGTCCGAGGATTTTAACATGAAATAGAAACCTAATTTTTTAATGAATTTGTTCCTTTCATCATGAAAGCACTGTACTATATATATATACATATATATATATATATATATATATATATATATATATATATATATATATATATATATATATATATATATATATATATATATATATATATATATATATATATATATATATATATATATATATATATATATATATATATATATATATATATATATATATATATATATATGTGTGTGTGTGTGTGTGTGTGTATAAATAGATATACATATTGGTATATATTTTTCCCCAATACATAATTGCAAAAAGCTGAAATTTGGTATCTGGAAATTTTTTCGAGGCAGAACAAAACTCAATTTTGGATAAATTTTTATCAACTGCCGTTATTTTTACAAGGTATTTCTTGTTTCCATATATATGAAATATATTTTTTCAGGTACGTTATGGCATCTCCAGTGGCTCCCAAGAAACCAAATGAGCTGAAATTATCTTGTATTTGGGGTAGTTTTCGAGGCAGAACGAAACTATCAAACTTCGAGTAAATGTTTTCAACGGCAACCATTGGAAATTTGCTCAACTTCACAGCTTCTGTGTATTGAGTTAGAGGGTTGAAATTTGGTAAGTGGGTTGAGTTCATGTTGAATACGATCCTTTGTTGGTTTTGATTCTATTACTTCATCGCGTCGCACTTAGCGGAGACTATTCTGTTCGAATCGAATCTCGATCTGCTTCGCTATCAGTATTATGCGCAACATGGAGCTAAAAGATAAGAACTAGGAAATAATTTTATGAAATTTTCAAATTCGCTCTTCAATAAGACTAGGAGAATAACTAGTGATCTTTCCATATCGATAATGCGTCTGATGCGAAAACAAGGCAAAATGGACCAAGTTAACTGGTATCATCGGCCAATATTGATATATTTTGGTTTCTCTTAAATTGTCGTTATTTGGAATATATGTCTTTGAATAGAAGGTACTGGTTTTTGTCATTTTCTCATTTGAGGTATAATATAATGATAGTTTAAACTATCAGAAAAGCCTTCATTAGCTTAACTCAGAAGCACATACCTACCCTCGGCCATATAGCCTCTGGCTTCGATTTCATTATATAAAATATTTAGTAACATTCACAAAACTAATACTATCTATATTACGGACCTCGACAATGTGAGGACAACATTCGAAAAACCACGAATAGGAAAATTTCAGTGAATATTGCACCTTTCTAGACTGAAAAGCGAGAAGATGGCAGAACGAATTGAGCTCATCCTTGTGATTCTTATTCAAATCAATAAAAATCATAGATTTCGAACAAGCATTGAAATAATTTGGTCCAAATTAGATTCAGTATTATTTCATAGAAATGAATCATTTTTTCAGGTGGAACACATATTTCTACCCACCTGTACTAGTGAAATGCCACCACACAGCACACCTGATTTAAGCTCCTCAATAATGCCTCCTGAATGGTCTTAAACTTGTCCGGTTCCTCAAGGGCCGAAATTGGTGGTATTTTGAAACTAGAGTACCAAAAAAACCCTCAATTGGATTAAATATAAACTATGATGTCATATTCTAGGATAACGTGTTCCGATGGTAACCTCGTCTCTCATTCGGATCAACTATTTCGGAGGATACAATTTCGAATTTCTGGTTCATCCATTCTCAATGAGAACACCACTTACGACACCACCAATCATGACAATATCAAAAAATTAAATACGGTGTTCTACATCATACGATGACTAGGACATTCTTTTATTATCGTTAACTGCGATAACCAGTATTTCAGTCAAATGAACCACATACTCTTATTCTAATTGAAATTCAAATTAGTCCAAAATCTGACACATCATAGTTTCTTAATCCTGCGTAGAAATAATATTCTGGGCTTAGGTTCAAGGGCAGCATCGACAACCCCATCATAGTCGTTCTCTGAATGACGTCTAATCTCATTTACTATCTCAACACTTATCAAAGTATATAATTGGATCCAAAGCAATGATCTTATTGCTACCATGTTTGCCAAACACTTCACTTCAGAAGCAAGTCAAAATCTGCCTCTTGATATTCCCAAGCTCTAGATTCGATATCTGAATTGAATCTGGAATAGGAAGTATTTATCGCATACTGAAAAAACTAAGTTATATATAGCATACTGAAAAAACTAAGTTATATATATATCGACGGGTTCTTCAGAATAATTTTATTCAATGTTTTGAAACATTGCACGCCTGACCTTGCTGGATATTCCAGCTTTCCAACGATCGAAGGAACTTCACATGAATATGAGGATCGCAAGAGTTCAAGCAATTCCAACAAAGGGAGAAAGTTGATTCCTGAAAATAACTGCCCAATTGTCGTACTACTCATATTGTCCAAAGTAATGGAGTCTGTAATCAACTCTCAGATTATGAGGCATCTCGAACAAAATAATACCATTAGCAAACATCAATATGACATTGCCGTTCAGATCAGCTATTGACCTATGCCAGACATCTTTGAACAAGCGTTATCGAGAATCATTAGCAGATAGATACTAGATATCCCTAAGGCCATCGTCAGAGTATACTGTTAACGCATATGTGTCGAAAGCGTCGATCTTTCAACCTACGTTCTTATACATATTGATGATCTCTAGAATTTGACTGAGACAAAGTTTTGAACTCTACTGATGATATTACTCTAATAGCATGCTCCAACAACAGGAGAGCTGTCAGTGCTTCTACATATTGTCCTGAATGTGCTACGCAATCTGAATTCATAAATAGCGATCTCAAAATTAATTTTATCTGAGAATCTTATGATTTGGCTGCTCTTAATGCCACTGAGACACAAGCAGCCAGGTCAACTAATAAACTGAATCATTTGGGAATCAGCGTTAATGCCTCATTATCCTGACATGAACTAGTCCCCGCAATTGCCAAGTGGCCTAAATAGAAGTTTAGTTTTTTTTCCTTGCTAAAAATCTACCAAAGCAGCTACTGCTATTTTTAAGACTCAAGTTCACCCATCATTCGAACTACTCTCTTGTTTAGAGCTCGGCGACTGTGGACTCCTTTCATATATTTGACACTAAATCAAGAAATAGTAATAGGACGACCTATCACAGCTCACTCACTCGAATATCAGAGGAAGATTGCTGACTTCTGTTTCGTTTACAAATATCAGCACGGCAGGTGGTTTACAGCTATTGTCTCTCATTCCATCAGAAGCACATCACTAGCCATACAAGGTATACAGATAATATACATCATTTTTCGTGGACATCCCAGCCAGAACATTCGTTTATCAGAAGGAGTTTCACACAAACCCCTCAGAAATCGTTTTGATGCAGCGGTTGAAATACACCATAAACCCTAACTTGTTGAAATCATTTCGGTGCGCTTAAGACGATTTATAAGTTTTCTCTTCTTTCGAGAGTTGCTCGTAAAAATATTGAAAGGGGTTATATGTACAATTCAGCTGATTCTCTTAACCATCCAGATATCATATACTGAGATAGTGAAACATTTGAAATTTTCACATTTATTAGAAATATGTATTATTTATTATGGAATATCATAGAAATTCAATAAATGGAAGATTTTGAAAAGTGACTAATTTCTACTTAATATGTATTCCATGAAATTCATCAGGAATGAAATTATGAACAATTAAATTTCTTCTTAAATCGGCACTGTCCTCTTCATACTCCAGTTTCCTTTCAATAGGTCACGTAACTCATAGAATATGTGTTCCAAAATAATATTCGTAACTTAGAAAAACATCCAACATATTGAATGAATAATTTTTTCCTGTTCTACTCTAACCAATCTTGATTGAGGAAGTTTTTGAAACAAGAATCTTCCGAAAATAAGCGCCCAGTGTTTGCTTCATTATTGTTTTCTGTTTTAATTATTCAAGTATCAGCTAACCAAACTATTCAAAGAGAAGATTGAACAATTTCTAAAAATTAAATGAAATCTTGTTTATTTTATTTGTTTTTTATTTTTCCAACCAATCATTAGGTTGAACATTGAAAGAATTATTTAGTATTCGAGAACAAAATTAATAAGTCAAACAGTGAACTGCATCTTCTGAAAATCGGCGTTGATTCCAATTTAAACTAGCATGAAGAAATCAGCTACACCGATGCTTAGTTACCTTTTTCATTCTAAAAATCTGTTTACGCTGGTTTTGTTGCTCAGTTTGTCCGGAATTGGAATACTAGCTTGGCACTTGAGTACTCCCCTGCAGCTGCTTGACTCAATTCAGGAAAGAGTATTGAGCCATCATTGACAGCTCACCTTCATTCTCTTGATCAATGGACGAAGGTTTGCCGACTTGTGTTTATTTTAGAATTTCAGATATTTTCACGGCACGTGTTTCTTGAGGCATTGCCTCCATTATTCAACCGAGAGCACCATTTACCCGTCACACATTGTATGCAGATAATAGGAACATGCCAATGTGCTGAGCACATCCCGACAGCCATAACAACGGTCTACCAGGGAGAGTTTCTGAACCGAACTGCAAACGCTCTACCTTCAGATGTGTTTTCGGTTTGCTACGATCTACAGAGTTTCAAATTCAGCATAAACCTTCATTTATTGAAATCATTTTGGGGTTTTCGAGACGCGTTTAAGAGCATAAATGTTTTTTTATCCTCCAAAAGTTTTGGGAATTTCGTGACGAAACTTTAATTGTTTAATGAAGTCGATTTTCTAACTGAAATAGCCTGTTGTTACTGAAAAAAGACCAGTATACTGAAAACCCACTAAAATGTTGCAAGATAATCGAATGGAAACCACATAAACCCTAGCTGACGTGATCCATAGAAGTAGATAATTTACTAACAAGGCAGTGGACCAGATAACAGGTAGACCATAAGAGAAACTCATTGAAATCCCTACACAGTGGCGGATCTAGGATCTCGACGAAGGAGGGGGTCCACAAAATCGTATAATAGAATATGCAAAATTTCGGCGACAGAATACCAGTATTTTAGATTCAGGTCTAGTCGAATTCTGACCTCCCTAGGGGGGTCCGGACCCGCTGACCCCCCCGCGGATCCGCCACTGGTACCTAGTAGTTAATAGAAACCAAATCTGAGGGTCCAAATATATAAAATAAAATATCCAACAATATACATCAATGGGTACGAATAGATAACTAATATTTTAGGAGAAATTCACAATAAATACAATAAAGAATGATATCATTAGGAGTAATATAATAATCGCCATCTGTTATTCTTATCGATAAACATAGTAAACACAGATAGTTCAAGAAACAGAAATTCTTTCATGTTATATGTTCAAGCTTATTAGGAACAGATGGCAACTATTTATTTTTTTCTGCGTTTTGTTGGTTGCAGTCGAATATATTTAGGCTGTTATACGAACTGTTATACAAGCCTTACTTTCTTCTTTTTATTATACAAAATGCACAAATATATACAAAATGCTTCAATCTCTGAAAGTTTGATAAGTGAGACAAATTAACTCAAAACATTGTGAGGATATAGAGCAATCAAAATTTTCTATAGATAAATTTTCAATCATTCATATGTTGTTCCTCTTCTAATTTTCGAAGAGTTCATCAAAAGCACAACTTATATTGCCAACTGCATAATAAAGTTTTTAGTCACATTTACCAAGAAAATAATAGACTATTGCACTGTAAGTCCTCCAAATTGAGCTAGAGGGTCAAAAATTTGTGTGTTGTTGAATTGATGCCAAGAAAGTGCTTTCTGGTATAATGAACTTTTTCTCTAATCGCCGCTATTTTTATGTAGAGATTTCTGAGTTTTTCGTGGTGTTTGAAGATTTATGTACGTTCTCAGCTCATCCAGATTGATTTATAAGATTGGAATTTGGAGAAGTGCAAGGTTGTGGTTTTAACTATTTTACCCAACTGCGGCCATTTTAATTCAGCGATTTTATATTGTTTAGTGGCTTTTGAGATTTGTGCATCTTCTTAGTTTCTGATGATTGAGTTACGGGGTGGAAATTTGTTACCAGGATTGAGTTTATATCAACAAAGTGCACACTGTGAGTTTCAATTGATTGCTTTTTTCACCGCAATTTTATGTTGAATTTTCAATCGTATTTGAAGATTTTCGAGTATTGCAAACCTCTATAGCCAATCCATTTAGTCAGTTGGAGGGCTATACGTGAATTCGGTGGATGTTATTGAGGTGCTATTTGGGGATTTCAAAATTTTTCTCACCGTTACAATTTTCATTAATAAATTTCTTTCGTTTTTACAAGTATTCAAACCTTGTGCATCTCTACAGTACATCCAAAGTGAATAAGGTGGTTAAGAAAATTTATGTAAAAAAAAATAGGGAAAGTACCACTTAAGTGACGGAACTCTGCTGCTGAAGCCTTTTTATTTGGTATTGTGAATTTTAAAGGTCACTTGATGCACTATCTCATGGATTATGTTCATTGATTTTTTACTTGGTGTATATTATATAGCTGACATTATCAGCTTTGAATCGAAATTCTATTTCTGACAAAATCTTACTTTCATTATATAATATAACTCAACTATCGCAGTTTCTTCACTAGAAAACAAATCTTGTATTTCTGTAAAGCATTTGTTCACATAATTCTTCTCATGCAGTATAAGGCAATGCTGAGGTCTTAGTTTTCGTTAGATTTTCCTCAATATTTCATGCCTATTTTCCTACATCGATGTAGGTATATATATTTGGTTATATTTGTAGCTTCTCAATATAAATTTTGCATCTTGCTTTTGAATACGTCACATATACAGTTGATTTTTCGATAATTATCGTTGAAGTGAACAACGATTACAATCTGATTACTCTTAAAAAATTGATTAAAACGATTTACAAAAAAAATCTATAATGATTTAGAGTACTTATATCCTCTATATATTCAATATGGAATATTTTTGTGCAACACATCAAATTTGACTAACTCTAAATTGATATGTTATAAATAGTTCATGGTGTTTCTAAATTGAGTGAAGTTATACTTTTGATAACTAATAAGTAAATAAAACTAACACAAAAAGATATTCAATTGATTTTTTAGCAGAAACAGTAGCTATATTGATATATAAATCAGCTTGGAGATTTATGGTAGATTCAAAGAAAAAAAGTCACTCACTTACGCCATGAGGTAACCTCTGAGAACAACTCACGTTGACCTAGGGGTTTGAGTTCATGAACTCTTGAATTATATATACAAATTACAAAATAAAACTCAAAAGTTCTGATATTAAATCTGGGGTTATTACGAACATCAACAATTTCAATGTATTCATTATGAAGAGGTGGAAATTATTAATTATTTATATTTGTTTTCATTCATAAAACTTCTTCATTGTTTATGTTGAAAAGGATGTATGACGTACTTTCAAATGCTCTATATTCGAAAACTGCTTTGATATCGATAAATTTCATCATGAGACATCATATCTGCATCTAAGTATGCTTTTTCGGCATCACCTTTTTCCCCAACTGTTTCAACATTCTTCGATATTCATTCATTTCGTTGCCTTTACATTATAATTTGTAATTCATAAACTCAAAATGCTCTAGTTATAAATAACAAAAACAATATCCGAATGATATCCGGATATGTTTCATCTTCCTGGTATTCAATCTTTATGATATCGAATTCCATGAAGCTATAGTTCAAGTTACACACCACTTGAGATAGTTGCAACCCATTGTTGTAGTTGCATGTGAATTGACATTCCTGAAAACATGAATCATCAATAGGGCCATTTCTCTAGCACACAATCGTTTTGTGCACGGGAGAAATTGATCAAAATGACAAATCTTTGATTGATTGTTTTTTCAAAATAGCGCCAGTCTAGTTATAACGCAGCGGGACTGTAGAGCAACATATGAGGAATCTATATGGCTACGCTTCGAATGTTTGGGTTGTGTTCTGACAAAATAGAGAGAAAATTTACCAAAGGGTCACCTGTCATTCTGTCATAGAGAATGGTCCGACCACTAAGTGTAGAACGTCATTGGAAAGATTAAGACCTCTCTTACGGTGTGTATATTATTAGGATTAACACTAGTGGCGGACTGAGCCCATCGGAGGCCAGGACATCAGATAAATGTGGCTGCAGGACTACTCAAAACTGGACATATTTTTTATGTGCATTTTGTAAAAAGTAAATAATATAAATGTGATGACTGACAAAAAATTGATTAATTATCATATATTCTATCTATGTTCTATAATAATGGTAATATACATATATTTAGATATGGTTGGGAAAGAGAAAAAATTCTCAGCATTCAACACATGCGTTCGTTCATGCGTACCTATATATAGAGCTTATGTATTACAATAATGGGGCATATATCGAACTTAGGCCCTTTATATCTATTTTGTTATTTACTGTGTTGTTTTGGTTCTTCAGTATGAAAATCATTTCTAGGATTTCGCGTGATTTTTAGTTTTCCTAACCACAAAAACCATTAGATGTTCCTCTTTTTGTCATTACAGCTCACTCATTTTACGTGCAAAAAAATTTTAGCGGTGCTCATTTTAAAGCTTTTTTCAAGCACTATAAAATCCTTTTTCATTAGCATGCATAAAATTTATTCGCTCTCCGCTAGATGGCATTGAATACATCGATTAAATTTCAGTCAAAATAAAAAACGGCTTTGATCTTCAATATCTCACTTAATATTGCACTTAGAACACTCTATAAAAAACCAGTTTGTTCATTTTTTTACCTGCTACAAATTTGTTCATTATAATATTATCGTTAAAATGCAAATTTTTGGAGATATTTGCAAAAAACCGTTGAAAATCGTAAGAAAACTCCGAATTTTCAATTGCCAATAACTTGAAAAGTTTTTTGGGTTTCTGAAAAACCTTTATGAAATATAATTTTTGCTTAAAATTAGGTCGTCTATCGATATCCGAGGTTATTTTGAAAAAAAAATTTCCACCACCGAAAAGGGGTGGCAACCACCCCCAGGGTGAAAAAGGAGTTCGGGTCAATATCACTTTTGAAGTAAGATAAGCCTAATTTCAAAATTCCATGTAAATCGGTTTATAGTAAAAAATTTCTGAGCTAAAAAGCTTCAATGACTGCACTACAGGTAAAAATCAATAATTTAAATATATATATATATATATATATATATATATATATATATATATATATATATATATATATATATATATATATATTATCAAAACTTTTTGATAAAGCCACGAATGTCGTGGCGAAACGTCAACTTTTTAATAAAATCGAGTTTTTTGAGATTCAACAAGCCTGTTATTGCTAATAATTATCAAAAGATTATATATATATATATATATATATATATATATATATATATATATATATATATATATATATATATATATATATACTCTCAAAAAATATATCCCAGAAGGTTTTAAACGGATTTTAATTCCACTGCAGCGTTTCACTGTCAGTTTTCGATACAGTGCAATAATATATAATTATAATACGATTTGAAATTCTTTAATTATTAAATGAATAACTAAATATTTTATGCTTAATCTGGCTGATTATCTCAAACAACGATATATTAAGGTGAAAGTGAAACATTTGGAATTTTTCTGTTGCTCGTTTATGAGTAATGAATATTTTCTTTTTGACGAATACCATTGTCATCAAGATACATGGGCGAATATGAAAAGTAATTAATTCCAACCTAATAGGTAGTATTCCATGAAATTCATCAGTTAAGGTACTATAAACAATTATTATACTGTACATAATTTGTTTATATTCATCTTTGCGTGTGTCAATGATATAAATTCTAGGGTTGAGTATCAGTTCGTGACTCACGTAACATATAATTACAGAAGATATTTTCAACACCATTTACAACATTTCAATTGAGTAAATTTAAAATACAATAGTGGTAACACGAGTCGATTATTAATAAATATTATGACGCAAATAGAAGAGTATTGTAATAAGCAAGAGATATATTGAAATTCCAGCTTGTCGAGATGATATTTGTTTCCGAAAGAACCAAAATCATCACTTATCTGCCCTGTTTGGCTTCTAGGATCTGCCACTTAGTGGTAGGGAGCGGCATGCTCCGGGCCTCTGTTCCTGGGAATTCAAAATTTCTAGAAATCCATTTTAATCAAATTCTAAACTATTTTAACCCAACACCAGCCAACGTCCCATTTTCGGGACGCGCCATTTTTTCCAGATTCCTTCAAAGCTATCACAGAAAACTAGAGTATTTGATAATGTCATTTAGGTCAAAGTATGTACTTCATATATTTATAGTCAGATGTCTCACAGGAACAATAACAGAAATTAGACTGATTCAACAAGTCGGCACTTGCCTGGCGCGTTGGGGTTGTCATACGTTATAATGATTTCAATATATTTCTGTCGAGAAAATTATAATTATACCATTGCAGTTTTATTGTTAATAAATAGTCTCTTTTTTCGATACGGAACGGAATTGAACTGACTCATATCATTATCTGTTGCCAATTTGTTGCTAATTTTGTTGTCCCAATTTTGGCACATTGGCTGGAAGTGATAATTATGAGTAGGTAGCAGAAAATGTCTAACTGTCCGTGACATTGACATCATATTTGAAGATCCGGAATTTTGGAAAGATATGGATATTGAAAATATTATTGTAGCAATAATTCCTCCAGACCCGGATATTCTAACAGACACAGAAAATTTTGAAGAGAATGACCTAGAAGGAGAAAAAATAGTGGATGTTGCAGGTACTATGGAATTGTTTACTTCTAACCCTGCTGACGAATCCGAGTTTGAGAGTAGCGACGAACCATTATCAGAAAAAATAGTGAAGTGGACTAAATAAAATATCACAAACGGTGAGAATTCCATTGCAATAGTGACAATACTCCTGACTCCATCGTAAAATTGATACAAGAATACAATTCGCATATGGGCGGAATAGATATGTTAGACAAGCAAGTGTCTCTTTACCGAACAAGAATTCGTTCAGGGTAATGGTGGTGGCCTTTATTTACCCAAGTGTTAGATATATCGGTGACAAATACTTGGAGACTTTACCAGATTGTAAATCCCCAAGAAATGGCTACTCTGCTAGAAGAACATAGGAAAAGAGACCACGCCCTCAAAAGTCCAAATTGATGGGAGGAAGAGCAAGTGTGTCCCTGAACATTTTTTCTGACCAATTTACTGCTCACCATAATAGTTACCTTTTCTCCCATTTAATCGTTCCCATATCTGTTACGGTTTAGAATATAGCAATGTTACCACATGATAAAAGAAACGGCCTGTATATATAAATATATATATATATATATATATATATATATATATATATATATATATATATATATATATATATACATATATATAAATGATCAATTTTTGAATGCAATATACTTCTAAAACTTAATAAATAAATACAGATGTGCACCCAAAATAGAGGAGTGAAACGAAAGACGATAGTTGTGAAGACGAGGCACCACAAAATCCAACTGATAAATTTAGGATTAAGATTTTTAACGTGACAATGGACAAAGTTATCAATGTTTTAAAAAGTACATTTTCAAATTACAAAGTTTTGTATCAAGATTTTGAATGTTTGCACCTATCAAATTATTCAGTTCTTTCAGAAATCCCAAAGAATATTTCACAAATTGTGAAAAATTAACAAAACTTCATCCGGAAGTCACACTAGATGAGATACAAATGGAACTTTCAGTTTTTAGTTCCAAATGAAATAATTTGTATATTCACATTACCAGAAGATTATACTATGGAAGAATCTGAATATGATGTTGAAACTGAAGTCAGTGTTGATCACAAATTATGCAAAAAATGCATTTTTTGTTACTACTATGTCTTGCTGAAATATACTTTGTATACAAAAACGTACCCTGATCTAGAAGAGGCATATAAATATTTATTAACAGTTCTCACGTCCCCAGTTGGATGTGACAGACCCTTTTCTAAATTAAAATGAATTTTAAATAGAGTAAGTAGCTCTGCGTCTTGAAATCATGTAGAGGCTTTCATGTCATCTTCTAAAAAGATATTTTAATGTAATTTGAATATGATGGCATTTTACATTGTTAGACAAATAAGTCTAAAGTTTTTCGAAACTTACTTGCAGTGTAAGGTAGATGTAAGATAATATAGATAAAGTTTGTTTGTGAAAACTATTTCTATTTCACTGTGATTTTGTTTTATCATCATTTTTTTTTGTTATTAGCAAAGTGTATTTATTTTGTTACATCTATGCTTTAATAAATATCCGTTTTATTTTTGAAAATTCAATTAATTTTTGAAATCTCTAACAAAACAACTCTCGACAATATTTCAATATTTTTGGTGGCTAAAAAAATAAAATATAATATAATGTTATTCATTAAAGTACACTACGACAAAACAAAAGAATTATATATATACATATATATATATATATATATATATATATATATATATATATATATATATACATATATATATATATATATATATATATATATATATATATATATATATATATATATATATATATATATATATATACATATATTTATCTCAATAAATTTATATTTAAATATTTTTTTAAATCAACTAAAGCATGGGTGGCCAACCATTTCAGAGGCCGGGACAAATTTTTGAAATAAGATTTCCCGCCGGACCGCACCATCAATTTTTGTTTGTAATTTAAAAGCAAACGAGAAAAATATTTTTAAATATTTTTTATTTGAAAAAAAGGAAAACAGAACAGAAAGAAATATACGTATTTTTTAATTACGCACAAGAAAATTAAACTCTATAATTTCAGTGTGACGTCTGACTTTGTTTGGCAGAACTAAGTTCATTAATGTCGATCTCAACTGAGGTGGTAGCTAGACGCAAACAGTTTTCCAAATGCTCATTGGTAATTCGGGTTCTCTCTTTGGATTCGATGTGCTTCATAGGAATAAAAAACTGCTCACACACGTAAGTGTTTCCGAATAGAGAAATCATAGCCAGAGCATGTTGGTAAATAGCCGGATATTTTTCCTTGTCCAAATATGTTTTGTAGAACTCTTCTAAGCCAAACTCATGAAATTTTTCCTTTAACTGTGCATCACAACATATTTCACAACTTTCCATTTGTAACGTACCTGGTAATGAATTCACATCTACGGTGAACGGTGTTGCAAATGCAGAAAAAAGTACACGATGTTTTTCAAAATCTCGAAATCGGGTTTGAAATTCGAGCTTCAAGTTGAAAATAAAAGAAGGATATTTATCCGCCGACGCCTGTGTAACATCTGGTTGCTCTGGCAGTGCAGGGAAGAGAGCAAAGTTTTTTTGTGGAAGCTAATGTTCCCAAGGCCAAAGTTTAATTTGAAATGAGGAGATAAGATCATGCATGTCATTAATTAAATTATTTTTCCCTTGTAGGCGAGTAATAACGTCATTTAAGTGGCCTGTTATATCGAAAAAATGAAAAAACGCAAACACACTCCTTATCTTCAAAGTCTGGGATTGTTTTTAACTTGCGCTTGCACGAGCTTTATCATGTATCAATCCGCGCATTCGCAATGCACAACCTGGACGCAAGACGTAGCGAGCGCCTTTTAAACTCCACACAAATATGTGATTACTTCTTAGTCCGAATATAGACAATGTTTTTTGTAAAAAAAATTTGACATTTTTGTTCATATGACTCAGGGTCAGCGGGCCGCAAGTTGTCCCTCGGCAGGCCGCAGGTTGGCCACCCTTGAACTGAAGTAAAAAACTCGATTCCACTGAAATTGGTATTTTTACTCGATGTGTATATTTCGGGCTATTTAAACATTAGTTTTCTAACTGATTTTAAAAATAGAACACTCTTGCTATTTATATTACTGATTGATTAATGGGATTATCCTAGGGTCTATTGGCTCATTAGTCATGGGTAAGTTCCTGAAGGTGGCCGACTTAATCTCTAGAGCTTCTAAAAGGTCCATACTCTTTCAATGTTTTGTTCAATGAATGCAATATCTCTGAATGATCTAAATCTATAAAATGGTTAATCTTCACGCAATATTCCGAAATTCCAGTGACTTTCTTACTTTGCATAACAATTTTTTTATATTCATTCAATCTGTTACCGATATTTATACGAACACGAACAGTTTAACTAGTATGAAATGCATGAAAATCAATACATTTCAATTTATATACACCTGATTTTTCAGACAAACGTCTGTTCTTACTATTGATCAGTTAGGAGCTCTAATTTCTTCTATTCATATCATTTTCAACAATTTTCTTTTATAACCGCAGCTATTCAAGTTTAGATTTCATGTTTTTTCGTGGTTTTGTTCACCTTCACAGTCCCTGCATATTGAGGAGTTGAGTATTTGTATGAGTGCACTACTTCTGCTCACGCATTTTTTTTTGTGGAGAAAGATTTTTTTATTCCAATGTACAACTATACAATGATTGTTTTTAGATCAGCAAACAAATGAAGAAAACAATACTGCATCAAATTTTCAGAATTTTCAATTTTTTTTTTGAATATTTTGGTTAACTGATACTTAAAAAAAAACAAATGAAACATAGACTGAGAGATAGTTTCTTCTCAGAAGTTTTCTTATTTCAAACTGTTTCTTCCTCGACGGAGCTTATTTCTCTTCGTGAAAAATACTTTTTTGGAAAACATATTCCATAGGTTACGTAACCTACTAGAAAAGAGAGTGTGAAGATAGCCGAGCCGATGTGAGAAGTAATTTAATTGTTTTTACTTTCATACCTGATGAATTTTATGGAATACATATTAAGTTGAAATTAGTCACTTTCCAAATTCTTCTAATTATTTCAATTATTGATATTCGAAAAAAAAATAATATCCATTTCTCATGAATGGGGAAATATTTCACTTTCTCGGTATATCATATCTGAATGGTTAAGTTAATCAGAATGAACATATGCTATATACACCTTTTCACTTTTTTCACGAGCAACTCTCTGAAAAATCGAAAGCATATAACGAGTCTCAAGAGCCCCCAGAGATGATTTCAACAAATGGCAGTTTAACATATATATATATATATATATATATATATATATATATATATATATATATATATATATATATATATATATATATATAAATAGATATTCTGGCTATTGGAATCGTCACGACAAATTGTTGTATCTACGTATCTTGTATGATGAGTGAATTATACTTCTATTGTAAGAATAGACGTAGGGGCTGCAGAATACCTGCCGTGCGAAAAAGACATAAGTCGCCAACCGTATTCCGATGTTCGTATGAGTGCCAATTTTTCAAACTATTTTCGCAGTAAAAGCAGGTTTATAGCACTTGGTTTTAGTCAATTTTTCTTCGAAAGCGTCAGGAGTTTGAATTCTACTAATATTGTCCTGATTCTAAAACTTGTAAATATTTCGAAAAAGAACTTGGTTGGGGTCTGAGCAGTTTTTAGAAAATATCATATATAAGGTTTTATAATTCTGAACCTTATCTGGAGTTCAGATATAAGGGAGGAACTGGAGGTGCAGGATGTCGTCAGATGGGTGAGAGCACGCAGAAGATTATGGAGGAACCAAGTGGAAAGGATATCGGATGAAAAACTAGCCAAATGGTCGGAAACACAAAAACTTAGCAGACCATTGGGGCGCCCTCCAAAGCGTTGGAAAGAGAGCTGGAAGTCGACGTCCCAGGAAAAAAGCAGAAAGCAGAAAACACAGGACATAGTCCTATTCAAAGTGGAAGAAGAAGAAGAATTCTGAACCTCGAAAATTTCATATGTTCGTTTCATATATATATATATATATATATATATATATATATATATATATATATATATATATATATATATATATATATATATATATATATATATAATTATTTATTCGAATTGTTGTTGTCTGTGAACTATTTCTAATCTCTTGATAACAAGCCTGTTATTGCTAATAATTATCAAGAAATTATATATATATATATATATATATATGTCCGCCTTTTAAAATATTCAATCAACTCACCCTTTCGACAAATCTTATGAAAGAGGAATTCATTTTTCCTTCGTGGCGGAAAAAAATACCCTGCGAATAATGGCTGCAGATCGATTGAAATAGTTTGGGAAAACCAGCTGGATATTACCAATTTTTATAATCCTCATCTCAATAGAAAACACATTTATAGTCTTCCGATGAAAAAGTAAATGTTAAAAAAAATGTATTAATTGTTATTCCAACGTATTGAAATTTTCCACTTTTCTGAAAGATCTATGTTTAGTAGATTTATACCTATTTTAACGGTACATTTTCAATATTTTATTGGTTGAGATAATCAGCCAAACTGAACATATTTCGTATGCACTCTTGGACTGAATATAAACGAATGAATTTTGTAGCACACAATACAGATAATACAAAATTATATCTATTTTAAAAAATATTCAGTTTCATTAACCTTATGGTCAGAATGATGAAACACAAAACATTTGACTTTTGATGTTTTTCAGAAGAAGTAAGTTTATAGTGCTTGATTGGCGTTAGAAAGAGAAATGTAGGGGAGAATGGGGCAATGGCGGTCAGTTAAGCACTTTATGGAATAAAATTCAAAATATAAACCACAGCTTTATTAGGAACATAACATAGCAATTCGACATCAAAGGACTATTATAATTTGAGATCACAACAATCATTTTTGGGGTATCCATCTAATAAATATGAAAATTAAAAAGTTATGGCTTTGACCACCATTGTACTCAAGTGAGGTCAATGGTAGTCGTGATGTTGACAATGATGGTCAAATACTTCTAACATATGTTGAATACGTATCCTGTAGCGTTATCCTAACCAGTTCAATCAGAGTGAGCCCAAAGCCCACAGGAAGTGCACCGGTACAATACCTCGTTGTTTCTTCCAAATTCTCCGCATATGAGACGATGATTTTCTCGGTCATCATCATCATCTACGCAGAGGTCTCCAATATCTACGTCAGTCAATGAAGAGTCATTATCTTTTCTAAGAACTTTCCTTTTAATCGTTTTAAGACTTTCCTTGTACTCTTTGGTTTTTGGTGCTTCCCTTTGCTTCTTTGTTTTCCTTTTTTTTCAAGATCTTGTTCTGCTTTTTTTCCTTTTTCTATAAGACTGTACTATATTTAATTGTCCTGGAGTTCGGAATGGTAGAATGTTGCTTTTTTTGTTCTTATCTTGTACCTACTGACAGATAGGTAGTATTTTGGTAGGCAAATTGATGAAAATTTTCAACCCCTGGTCGATTTTTGGCTTTCCTCATACACGTTCTATTAGCCATAAGCATTAGAGCCTTGTCCAACGTCTTCGATGACCATGCAGCCTTTTGCGTTTTTCTATGTCGAGTTTTTGGCATCTTAAAACAAGTCAATTGAATTTAGTTACAATAGAAGACTCATAAAGACATTTTGGGCAATGTTGGTCAATTGACCACGATCACCCGCAAAAAAATTATATCACAAACAAATACATATTTTGATTCGAAATGAGCATTACTTTATATTAATGATAAATCGTCTCAAATAACAAGACAGCGTTTAGGTGGATTAAGGAATATTTCACAGCTTTCCTTGATAATTTGTTGCGACGTAAAATTACATCAAGTTGGCGCGAAAATTTCAAACACTCGCCTTGTACGAACGCCGCGTTCGGAATGACGACGCAGAGCGCTAGTCGGTCTCGCGCAATGAGAAGCGAGATGTAATACACTTCACAAACGTAAAGGACTGTTCATGCTTTAGTTATGTGCATAACTACTAATACCCGCTAACCACCATTGCCCCATCTTCCCCTAAGAGGGGATCAATTGATCTTTCATTGTGATAGAACAACAATGGCCAACCTATTTAGTCATATTTTCCACATGAGCAATAGACTATTGTAATGTATGAGGAAGTCGAAAAGTTCAAATATCTGGGGGTTACGATCAGCAGTAACGGAGAAAGAAGATCAGAAATAGAAGAAAAAAATAATGGCAGTTAATAGGGCGTTCCATGCCAATAAGAAACTATTAAACAGTAAATTATTAACAAGGGCCACTAAACTCAAAATTTATAACACAATGATAAGACCGGTTATGATATATGGAGCAGAAACGATGGCAATGACAAAAAAAGAAGAGGAGGAATTGAGAATAGTGGAACGAAGAATAATGAGAACAATCCTAGGACTGATATAAGTTGATGACAATGAATACAGGCAATGTATGAAATATGAAATACTGAGGGAAATGAACGGCGAAGATATAGTGAAACGAATGAAGAAGCGAAGGATAGAATGGCTGTATGGAGAAGAGAAAAGGATGTAATGATCTGATCAGTGCTGCAGTGGGAACCAGGAGGTAAGAAAAGGCGAGGAAGGCCCAGATCTAAGTGGCTGAAGGAAGTGGAGAAGGATTTAAGAATGACAGTTGTCGCTGGATGGAAGGAAAAAGGTAAGGACAGGGCTCTATGGAGGAAAATAGGCGAGAAACTATAGGAATGATGGGGATTGATCCACCCCAGAAAGTGGATCTAGAAAGCATTTATGCGGCGCAACCTCACATGGGGTGTTTAGCCATTGTTCATTTAATGTATGGTGTCAACATTGAGTTGAGAGATTGCTTTTAAAATACGTTTTATAACTATCTCCTAGAACAGTGATGGGGAAACTACGGCCCGCTGGCCAAGTCCGGCCCGCGGAAAGGTTTAATCCGGCCCGTTCAAGAGTGCCGTCGTGAGAATGTTTGAACGTGTTCTTACTTCGTAATGTGACGACCCGCATAAAAACTACCTGCGGCAATTTTATCAAGAAAAATATAAAAGTTGACCATGGTCAATTCAATATATTACATAAGGTAAACAACGAAATTTGCTCAATAATTTGAAAAAATACCAAACAACTTCCCAAGGGAGCTGGTTATATGTATTCCGAGCTGCGAATTCTACATCCACAATCCAACAGTGCATTATAGAAAACATCATAATTCCCGTTGGATTGTGAATGTAGAATTCGCAGCTCGGAATATATATCACCAGCTCCCTTGGGAAGATGTTTGATGTTTTTTTAATTATTGAGGAAATTTCCTTGTTTACCTTATGTAATATATCAAATTGACCATGGTCAACTTTTATATTTTTCGTGATAAGATAGCCGATTGTTGATAGTTTGAAAATTATTGCCGTTTTCATGTATTTTCTAAATATGCTAGTAGATAATTGACAGCTAGGATATCATTATTTAATTGCTCGCTATTTGTGGCGAGTGTGGCTCTGAGCATATTTTTGCTATTAGTAAAGAGAAACCCTACTACTTTTTGTGATCATTTTTGTGGTTTTTTTTCAGTCTTATTTTATCCCATAAAATACATACTATTGCAGTGTATCGAAGGAAAGCAGTCAGGTGCGGGAGAGGTTTTTTTTATCCGTTTTAGATCTCCTAGACCAGAATTCTCGAAAAGTTTTTCATGTCTTACATATATGTTGGCATCTTTAGCGGCTCACATCGACTCAGATGAGCTGAAATTAGGTAGGGTGAAGTGGGGCAATTGCGTACTTGGGGCAAATGTGTACTCATTTGAAAAAAGGAGGAAAGACTGAAGCTAGCTGCTATCTAGTGGCGCCATTTGGAAGCTTCAGTGATCACTTCTCAGATGGCAGCACCTATGTCCAGATAATAAGGCTTTATCAATCTGCCTCCATTTCGTCGGGTGTTTTTTTTCCGTTATGAATCACATTTCGTGGACTTCTGTGCTGCAGGATCACCATTTTCAGCTAAATTTGATTAGTTCTTGGATAAATCATTTGAAGGTAAGTTGTTTTCTTCATTAATGACTGCAGATTAGTAAAATTAATGTTTACCTGTACATAATGTTGGGGTATACATTTACCCCGGTTTGTTTTCAGTCACGGGGTAAATGTGTATTTTTTCCTGGGGCAAATGTGTACTACAGTACACATTTACCCCAAGCAAAATTTACATAGAATACACATTCACCCACTCCTTATTAGACTTTTACAATCTTATTAGGGCTTATATTTTTGTTTCCAACTGTTTGATTGACCTCCACACAATAAATTAATTGATTCTGTTTATTTTCAGGAAGAAGATGCCTCGAAAATATGTTGCAAAGAACATTCCTAAGAAGTACAGCACTGAGTTACTGGACCAAGTACTTGAAGACATCCGTCGAGGTACTATGACTGCCCACATAGCACACCAGCTTTATGGCATTTCTAGGATGACGTTGTATTCAAGGCTTAACGGTACTAGAGGTAAGGAAAAAGGTTGTGTTCGAGGTAGAACGACTGCGATTCCAGCAGCTGAAGAAGAAAAATTTGCTTCGGCTTTGAAGACAATGGAAAAATGGGGTTTCGGTTTGTCAAGAAAGGAAGTGTTGGAAGTAGTAAAGTTGTATGTTGAGTCAAACAAAATGAAAACCCCTTTTACTGACAACCGCCCAGGCGAAGACTGGTTCCTTAATTTCAAAGCTCGTCATAGGTTATCAATAAGAAAACCTGAACCCCTGGAATATGTAAGGAAGAAGATGACCGATCCGTTTGTAGTGGGAGAATATTTTCACTTGTTGGAAGGACTTTTGACCCAATATAAACTGCATGACAAGCCCCATTTGATATGTAATTTAGATGAGTCATCATTTTGCTCTGACCCTTCACGCACCAAAGTTGTTGGTGCCAAGAACACTCCCTCATCCCGTATTACTAATGGAGGGGGGAAAGATAATACGACAGTACTGGCAGCATGTAACGCAGATGGCTCAAAGGCTCCTCCCCTTATAATATTCAAAGCTAAAAATGTCTGGGATTAATGGTTAGCTCCTGTAGGATCAGGGTATCCAGGGACCTCATACACAGCAAGTGACAATGGCTGGATAACGACTGAAATATTCAAAAATTATTTTAAGAAACATTTGATACCTGCACTAGGGTCAGAGAGACCAGTGTTGGTAATTTATGATGGGCATTCCACTCAGGTTAGTCCTGAAGTGATTGAAGAGGCTCTGAAAGAAAATGTCATTATTCTCAAACTCCCTCCCCACACTACACATTTAGTGCAGCCATTAGACAAGGCAGTATTTCGTTCGTTCAAAGTTAAATGGGACGAAAAACTCGTCACTTGGCAAAGAAAAAATTTAGGACGGAAAATAAGCAAAAAAGAGTTTTCAATCATGTTGGGACAGACATGGTTACAGTTGTCAGACGATATAATAAAAAGTAGATTTGAGGGATGTGGCCTCAGCCCTTTCAACCGGGATGTAATTACAAGAAACAAATTTGACCCTCAAGCACTGGAAAGATGGGACCGCCATCAACAAAGCTTACGAGAAAACTTTTCAGATCTCCCCACACCTTCCACTTCGACTCAACATGTGCCACAGTCAGGACCTACCATCCTACATACTTCAGTGGAAAATTCATCGTTAGCTTCTATGAGTTTTGAAGATCTTCTTCTCGATTGTGTGAAACAGACGCCAAAAGAAACCTCTACCAAAAAGAAAAGAAAAAAGGTAGCAAATGGGGCTGAAGTGGTCACAACTGAAGAAACATTGAAAAGAATCCGAGAAGAAGCTGAGGCTGCTAGAGAAGCAGAGGAGAAGAAGAAGGAAAAAAAAGAGGCAAACAGCAGAGAAAAATCAAAATAAAAAACAGAAAGAGAAAGCCCCATCTCATCAGTCTTCGGAGCGAAAACTACCTGCCTAGTGATCCCGAAGAATGGTTCGCTGCCCTACCTGATGATATCAATGAAGATAACGACAAGGAAGTTGAAATAGGAAACTGGGTTTTGGTGCGCTTTGCTACCAAAAAAACAATCAAACACCACATTGGTAAGATTACTCAATTCGAAGGGCTAACTCCCATTGTGCAATTTGTGAAAAAAAACGGAGAAAACAGTTTCGTTTACCCTAACTCTGAAGATATTAGCGAAATCGATGGCAATGCTATTGTCACCAAGCTTCCAGAGCCATCTGTGGGAAGAAGAGGTGTTTTGATATTCCCAGTTAAATTTTCCTTCTACAACATGGGTTAGCAGAGTTAGCTAGAGGTCTCACTCAAATTTTCTATTCTCATTTTGGCCAGGACTTGCCACTATAATTCCTTTTTTTACCTTCCAAGATACAAATTTTGACATGTTTTTTTCAATTTTGCTATTAAAGACGTTTTTTACCTTTTACTCATATGCTTTGTAGTTTGTTTTCACCTTTGTAAACTGTGCCAATTAAGAGAGGACAGAAGGTGGGCAACAAAAAAAGTGTATAGCTTCCACTGGAAAATTCGGAAATAAAAAAATCATACACAGAATTTTTTGTCCTCAACTGCTCTTTTGTACACATTTGCCCCAACAGCAAAACAACTGAATTGTATAGGATTTCCATGCGGCGTACACATTTGCCCCAACTTATGGGGCAAATGTGTACTTCGGAGGTGGTTTTAAAAAAATAGCAATACAACCATGAAAAAAATAGTTTTTTAAAATTCTTTGGGTGATTTGTAATCTAGAGAAACGCCGCTAAAAGGTGAAAAAAAAAATAAAATTCTGAATAACCCCCTCCCCACCAGAGGCTGAAGAAGTTGAATTTCGTCAAAACAGGTACGCAATTACCCCACTTCACCCTACCTGATATTTTTTTTAAATCAATAGGCAGATTGCCTAAATGGCCTTGACCTTTGTCATCAGCCAACAATTTTTTAAATTTTTTAAATTTTTTCGTTGCAGAACAAAAGTATCAACATTTAGGTAAGTTTCTGCAACCGCATACTGGCATCTCCAGCGGATCGTATCACACCTAATGAGCCGAAATTTTGTATTTGAAATGTTTTCCGAGGCAGAACTAAACTATTGAAATTTGGTTAAATTTTTCCAACGGCCGCTATTTTGCGTAATTTAAGTCCAGATAAATTCCCAAGTCTAATTTCTCATGCAATGAAGATAATGACAATGTTCGGCTCATCTTATATATGCGAACAAATCTTTTCAACAATGAAGCCTAGGAAAACTTCTTTAAGAAACAGAATTACAGAAGAGCACCTTTCATCAGTTTTAAGAATTTCTGCTTCGCAAATGGAACCGGACTATGATGAAATTTTGATGAAACAGTCTCAATTTCATTTTTCTCATGCACCATCAACCAGTAACGACACCAGAAAATAAAGTGATAATACTTCACATCAAGAACTACACTAAATTCATTTTATATTTTGTGCTTATAATTTTCTTACCTTTTGCTTTTTTACTATTAAAATAATAAGTGTATGTAATAGTATATGTATATGTTTATAGAACACATAAATTTTTTAACGATTAAGCATTATTCTTTGGCCTGCTACGATTGCCTAGTTATTACAAATGGCCCGTCTTAAAAAAAGTTTCCCCACCACTGTCCTAGAACATGGTATTTTCTCCAAAATAATAGACCATTGCACCCTATCGAAAGTCAACAGTGAGGTTCAAAATTTCAACTTCAAATTTTGTGTGACGAGGACTATGAGTAGAAATTTTATTTTGGAGGGCATATCTACATGGTGCTGCATGAATTTTTGCCTACCCAAACCAACTCGAAATTCAGCTATATGGTTGAAAATTCGTACGTGAATTAAATTGATGCTGAGAGAGTTGGTATAATCTTTTTTTCCATTGCCGCCATTTTTATGCAGATATTTGTTTGTGAATTTTAAAGAATCAGTTTTCCGTCAGGATTTATTGTCGATGCAGTTTATCATTTGAATATACCAAGATAATTTTAATAATAACGTGTATGTCAATGTTATTTGTGAATTTAAAAGCAAAATATCTATTTTGAAAATGGCTTAAAGCCATACCGCATCATAAATCAGTTATGCGAAGCTTTTGACTAAAATAAATAGTGACCTATTCCCAGGAACATATACAATTCTCGTACATTTTGACATTTTCATCGGCCCCTAAAAGACCAAATAAGCTGGTAATTTGGTATCTGACGTTGTTTTTGACGTAGAAGAAACCTTTCAATTTTACTGAATTCACTCAAAATTTTGGCATCTCCAAACGTTTAAAGTGGGAGATAAGTGCATGAATGAAAATCTTTCAATCCGGTGGCAAACAAATGTGAGAACTAATTATGAACCTGATGTTTGAAATTCAGCCTTCTAGGCTTGAATAATTTTTGCCCCCGACAACCTTTCCCTAACTGAGTGTTATAACGTATATAATTATTATTCAAGAGTAGGCACCTGCGCCCTGGCCCTGGCTCATCGAAATTCATACTGGTGGATCTGTAACGCATTTTGTTGCAATTGTCCTGTGCCGCTTCGGCGCATCACGAGATAACTGCACTAGTCTTACCGCCGCTAGTTAGTACCACTGGAGTGTTACTTACGACTTGCTGTGAATCGTAAAACCAAAAGAGCATCAAGTTTTGAGAGTGGTTCCGTCGAATCGGTGTTGAAATTAGTTCAAGGAGGGAAGTCTTTCCTATATTACTTCTGGTGGAAGTTTACGCCGTGTTGCGGATCTAAGGGAAGTGAATCCTCCGAGTCTTACGAGGAATTCAGCGACTGAGTTTTGGGTGATTTCCTGTTGTGGGTGTAATCGCTGAATCCATTTATCGCCGGAGTTGCGAGATTTAAGTTTGGCGAGAACTGTCGACCCGATTTTAGTTCGAGATCCTTGGTGTGCAGTGGAACGCTCCGGCCTATTAACATCCCGGCTGTCTGACTGGTTCTGGAAGAATTCTTTTTGGTATCTGATAACTACCCCCGGTCTGGGCCAAAAACGTGGTCTTGTTGGCGTCCATTTTGGTGGCGGCCCATACGTCATAGCTTCGCACGGAGGCGGGTGCGCAGTTCCTTTGATTACCGGCACCGTCAGTTGACGAGCTATTTTTTATATATATAATTGTAAAAATTTAGCTCAGGCCTGAGGCGAATTTCCCCGGAAATCTACGGATTTCAGATCCCATAATTGGGGACAAGTAATTGTATTAGTAGTAGTGAAAGAATTTCTCCCTGTGTATTATTGGGGATATTGTATTATATTATTTCGAAACATGTAGACATTGTCGAATATATTGAAGTCATTGTATTAGTAGTGAAAGAATTTCTCCCTTTGGAGAAGGGAATATTGTATTATATTATTTCGAGAGATTTAAACGGTTGTCGAATATATTGAAGTATTGTTGAGTTTGGTGTTATTATTCCTTTGTTGTTGAAACGTAAGATACTGCAGAACCATTGGGTATTGCCCTGTGCCACTATTAGTTTGTTTCTTTTTCCTGCTTCGCGATCAAACGCCTACGACCTGAGATATCTTATTACCGTGACTTTCATTATAAAGTAGGTGGCGCCTGTTAATTAGTGGTATACTCTTTTATAAAATTAACTAAGTAACTGAGCTAGTCGAAGGTATCTCGAAAACAGGGCACTACTATTAAACTGGGTTGTGGAAAAGGAGTTGCCCCACTGTTCCGTCCGTAATTTCTAACCTTCAGTTGGAAATTACCTCTATTACACCTAGGTACTAGTTTTGTGGATAAATAATTAGACGAAATTCGGTCTAGTACCCTAACGCCCATTTGGAGGTGTAATAAATTGGCACCCAAGCGTGTGGGGCCCGAGCAGCTTTTTTCCTGTTTTATAGGTGTCTGTGAACAAAGGAATAGTACTACTGTTGGGAACATTTATAGTTAACGTTGGGAACTTTGTTATAATTAGTTAGGTAAATTTTATCTTAATTTTAGTTTCAGATATAGTTTGAGAGTTTCGTTTAAAAAAATTTTTTTAAATAAAATCCATATAGGAAAGTTTCCTAACATAGAGTAAATTGAGATTGCTAAATATCTCAATAGTATATTTTTTTTACATTTCCTTTTTTTGAAATATTATACATCTTTTGAAATTGATATAGTATACCGAGTGTCCATTTAAACTGAGGGGATAGTTATCAGAGAGTTTTCTACTACCAGAAAATATTTTGTAGTATTGAATTTTTGGTATCGAGTGGTTAATTTTTAATTTTTTCTTCTTTTGGTTTTGTTATTTACAGGGCGTTCATTATAGGTACGCTGCTGCAGCTGTTGAAGGTTTGTCGGTAGATTGTGTTTGTTCTTTCTCGTTTTTGTAAATCTTATTTTAGGTATTCATAGCACTTAGGATTTGTGAGTTCGCTTGTTTGTATTTTAGCCTTTATCTACAGGGTGTCTTAGAAAAAATATTTTGCTTACTACTGTTCGGTCTAAATTTGATATTAATTTGTCTTCTACCATTATGTCGTTGAGAAGCAACATCCATAGGTTGAAGAAAGATGAACTCAAATATGAATTAATGGTGCGAGGATTTACGTACGTGTTTGAGACCTTTGCTGAAGATGGAATCCTGAGATCGATCGTTTGCCTATCCGGTCGTTCGAGTGGATGCATCTCAGGAATTAACGATTTGTCTGTGTAAATATGCGGAATTAGTTGCACTTCTAGGTAGTCCAGCTCCATGTATCGAAGCAATTCATACGAGGTTGGGTCACGTGGTTTCACGATTAGAGCGTATTGTTCCAGAAGATTTAGAGGAGGAATCTAGAGTCGAGTTGCGTCGGAAACTGGTGGAAGCTCAACACACCTTAACGCTGGTGAAAGATCGGTCTCCATCTCACGATTTGGCTGAAATACTTGATTGTCCTGTCTCTGACTCTGATAGTAGCGACGGTGGTAGATCGGATACTTCGGTTCATCGACCACTATTGCGTACCAGTACTCGAAATTCTTTAGGGAATCTTTCTCCTGCGGTGAACTTACTAAAATGGAATCTAACCTTTTCCGGAGATCTCAAAGGGATGACGGTACACAGTTTCCTGGAACGTGTTGAAGAATTGAAACGAGCTCGAGGGGTCACCGACCAACAAATTTTCGCGTCAGCTGTTGACCTTTTCTCGGGGAAAGCCCTTATGTGGTATCGCTCGAACCGAGAATATTTTCACGATTGGGAAACCTTATCGAAATTACTCATCAAACATTATGAGCCCCCAGATTACCACCCTCGACTGTTGAAAGACATCATGAATCGTACTCAAGATCCATCTGAATCTATTGTTGACTATTTAACCTGCATCAGGTCTATGTTTCGTCGATATGGGAGTGTGGATGAACAAATCAAATTAGGGATTCTTAATAGAAACTTATCCCTAATGGCGTTCATTTTGGTGGCGGCCCATACGTCATAGCTTCCCACGGAGGCGGGTGCGCAGTTCCTTTGATTACCGGCACCGTCAGTTGACGAGCTATTTCGAGAGGTAGGGTGAGTTGACTCCTTCGCCGCGAACGTCTCTGCCATAGACGCCGCTACCAGGTTAGTGTTTATCTGCGCATAAGTTAGCAAGACTCATTGTCACCTCCATATCAGGAACTATAGTTTTGGGGTAAAGGGAACTAAACCTATTTATTTTATTATTTTTATATATATAATTGTAAAAATTTAGCTCAGGCCTGAGGCGAATTTCCCCGGAAATCTACGGATTTCAGATCCCATAATTGGGGACAAGTAATTGTATTAGTAGTAGTGAAAGAATTTCTCCCTGTGTATTATTACGGATATTGTATTATATTATTTCGAAACATGTAGACATTGTCGAATATATTGAAGTCATTGTATTAGTAGTGAAAGAATTTCTCCCTTTGGAGAAGGGAATATTGTATTATATTATTTCGAGAGATTTAAACGGTTGTCGAATATATTGAAGTATTGTTGAGTTTGGTGTTATTATTCCTTTGTTGTTGAAACGTAAGATACTGCAGAGCCATTGGGTATTGCTCTGTGCCACTATCAGTTTGTTTCTTTTTCCTGCTTCGCGATCAAACGCCTACGACCTGAGATATCTTATTACTGTGACTTTCATTATAAAGTAGGTGGCGCCTATTAATTAGTGGTATACTCTTTTATAAAATTAACTAAGTAACTGAGCTAGTCGAAGGTATCTCGAAAACAGGGCACTACTATTAAACTGGGTTGTGGAAAAGGAGTTGCCCCACTGTTCCGTCCGTAATTTCTAACCTTCAGTTGGAAATTACCTCTTTTACACCTAGGTACTAGTTTTGTGGATAAATAATTAGACGAAATTCGGTCTAGTACCCTAACGCCCATTTGGAGGTGTAATAGTGTTAATAATGTGAACCTGGAATATGTTAATATTTTGGCAGTTAAACCTTTTTCGTTCACCTCAACTATTTTTGTGTAGAGATTTTTTTGTCATTTTTAAGGTTGAACCTCAAATTAATTGTAATAGAGAATTGAATTTGGTACGTAGATTGAGTTGTAGCAGAAACGCATTTTGGTTGTTTCAACTACTTACCTTAACTGCCATAAAATATAAAGGTGTTGCCCGCCTCTACAGTTTCTCCAAACTGACATAAGGGCTCAAGATTTTTTAAGCGTTTTTTTATTCATTTTCATGGTATTCAAGCACAAAAGAGACGTGGAAAACTGTAATAACATTATCAAAGGTTTTCGTAATACTGCCGGATAATTGTTTCTGATAGTACTTCAGAACGTATAAATTGATTCTCCTGAATGTTTTGAAACTGAATCGCCGTTATTATTGAACGCGTTTTATACATATGGCTGATTCTATACATAGAATACATACATGTATACCTATACATAGCACATTCTGCATTATATGAAATGTGTCCACTAATGAAAAACTATGAATAAAAATAAGTAGTTTTACATAAAGTGAACAAGGAAAAATCTTCAATAATTTTGAAAAAATTATCAAACAACTTTCCAACGGAGATGGTTATCTGTATTCCTCGACGAAAATTCTACATTCACTATGAAACAGTGAGTTATAGAAATCGTCAAGACACCCAGACTCAAAATCTGCATACAACTGTTTCGATCTTATTAGATCTCATCAGTTCACCTTATTTGACGCGGAGTGAATTAACAAATTTCTAATTGTTCCCCTATACAAATCGTGACCGAACTATTATCTGGATAGTATTCTCCCGACGGAATTCTGCACTCGATCTGAGTGGTGAATTGTTGGTTTCCAACATCCTTGGTGGATGGCGCTCTAGGTTGTTATCCAGATAGTAGCTCGGTCACGATTTGTATTGCGGAACAATAAGAAATTTGTTAATTCACTCCGAGACAAATACGCTGCACTGATGAGATCTAATAAGATCGAAACAGCTGTATGCAGATTTTGAGTCTGGATGACTTAACGATTTCGATAATTCACTGTTGGATTGTGAATGTAGAATTAACGTCGGGGAAAACATATAACCAGCTCCCTTGTAAAGTTGTTAGATAATGTTTTTCAAATTATTGAAGAGTTTTCATTGTTCACTTTATGTAGTATATTAATAGACCATAAGTCTACTTGTATATTTTTCATGATTTGATTATAAGTAGGTAGTTTTCATTTCGGAAATAGCCACTGCCTGGAAGTGACAGCACGCTTCAAGAATTTTACGGCACAGTGGTTGAAAGTCACTGTGTATTCCGCAGATTGAAAATACTGTAAAAGAGGAACTGGGGTCAGAAAGGATTCAAGAAATTTTAACAGTTATTTATGTTTAATTTTTTATTTAGGCATGAACATCTAATGATTTTCACGTAATATATGCCACCTATCACCTTGGAATTTCTTTATTTATTTAGCTTATGGCATGACACACATATAGGAAACACGGAATTACAATGTAAAATACAAACAACAAGAAAATAAAGATGTATAGTTCAACAATGACATCAAGACAAACATAATAATAAGTGTGTGTGAAAAAAAGTAAACATAAAAACAACATGAGATAAAATAGAGCATGATAATTCCTCACTCAGGTTTCGCAACCATTCTGCAGCCTGTGGTGTTGCTCTCAGGAAGTCGTCATCAGTGCCAGTAAATCTTCTGAGTGGTCAGTCGTTAAAAATATGATGAATGGTTTGTTTTTGAGCACCATAGTCGCACCCAGGGTCAATGGCCAAAATGTTCCATTTGTATAAGGAAGCTCCACATCGGCCATAACCTGTCCTTATTCTAGTAAGTGCTACCCATGTTTTCCTTGGTAGATGAAAGCCCGCTGGAGGTTTTGGAGTTTCAAGTAGATGGTACAGTCTGGAATTTAGTTTGTTTTTCCAGTTCGTACGCCAAGTTTCAGCACCATCATAGTTTTGACTTAGGAGTTGTTGCGCAGTCTTCTCAGGAGGATTTCTTGATTTGAGTCTTCTAAATTCAATCAATTCTTGTTGGATAGGAAGAGCAGGGTTGTAAGAAATCTTTTTAAACTCTCTTATCAGTATATTACGTCTTCGTATTTCAGGTGGTTCGATGTTACTAAGGACTTGGAATTAGAATGTCGAACAAATAATTACTTTCGAATTATCGATTGTGTCGCTCTCAATATAAATAATTATTTTCTGTTTCTGAGTTTCTTTCGTATTACTATTATACATACACGTCTTCGATTGAATTGTTATAATTGAATCTATAACGCGTTACGTCACAACGGCGGCTTTATCAGTTGGAACTGGATACAAGAACCAGGAAGAAAAAACTACAACAATGAGCAGGTAGATGAATTATGTGGAAGAACATTTCATCAAATAATGAAAAAGATAAGAAGTAAGGTATTTTTCAAGTGCATTTGTTCTTACCTAATGATTTATAGTACCTATTTCAAATAAAATTCATAACAATCCCATACTCTCCTCCACAGGTAGAATATTGAAATTAATACTGACTAGGTCTCATCTAATAAATGATCACAGGAATTAGAATATTTCTCGTTAACGCGGAAACTGCGTTAGTCCTTTCCATAGCTTCTACCCATGATTATTTTGTTACAATTTCAACAGACCACTTAAATCTCTCTCAGACCAAATAAAATTATGCCATATTTTTTTCGTCACTTGAGAAAGGTACCAAATTTATTTTACAATTTTGTTCATTACATATGGAGGTAAAACTGTATCTGATAAATTAAAAATTTAAATAAATGAAGATGAAAATAATAAGATATGTAAGTAACCGAAAAAATACAATATTGAAACAGTAAGAGCTTATCAGAATTTGAAATAAAAAATCAGATATTTCTCAACAAATTGCTGATTTGATCCGTTTTCTATGATGAAAAATCAAATCAACATTTTTTTGAAAAATTTTTGATCATCGTTTTCATTATGCTGATGATATTAATTCAAAACTTCAAGCCTTGTCTCAGGGTTTCTTGCCTGACTGAAAAGATTTATTGATGTCTAAACAAGATGAACGGAAACAAATTTGACTGGTTTCTGGTCAACAGACTTTACCTTTTGCGCTTTGTCTTTTGCAGAAGTCTTGCCCTTAAACTTCTGTCCTTTGCTTTTGACATTGCGGTCTTGAAAACTAGGCCTCGTTATCGAGGATTTACATAACCTGGAGTTATTGTTGATATCTGTCTTGGTCTCAACAGTATGTCGAAAAAGCCAAAGAAATATTATATATCTATCGGAAAATATAAATTTCAAGTGAGTAAAATCAATACATATAAATTGAAATTTCACCTATCTGAAAAAATGAAATTGATATTAGTTGATAAATAACAAGTACCTACCTACGAAAGAGAATTGAAAATATATCTGCAAAATAAAATTGGAATTAGTAGATAAATAAATGGAAACGGAAATAGCACGTATCTCTAAAAAAAGCCATTATACGATCAATGATGAGTTGAATGCAAGTAAATAAAAATAAAATAATAAAATTGGATATATATATATATATTTATATACATTTATGTATATATATATATATATATATATATATATGTATATATATATATATATTTATATATATATTTATATATATATATATATATATATATATATATATATATATATATATATATATATATATATATATATATATATATATATATATATGTATATATATATATATACAGGGTGAGTCTTTGATATGGGAAAGCTTGATTGCACCTACACCGTTGATGATATCGAAACGAACCAAACGGTTCTGCAAATGGGAGATCAGAGTGCAGTTCGTAAAATTATTTTGCCCTTTACAGGGTGTATCATTTTTACGGAGCAAATTTTAAGATACTTTTTTTAAAGGGCACTCTATATATTTTTACACATATTTGAATTTTTCCTTTATTGGGATTTATAAATTCGTTAAGTTTTTGCAAATCGCTTCAGCCGTTCAGAAGTTATTTAATTTTTTCTGAAAATTAATGCCTTCGCAGGCATTTTTTTAAAAAATCGCAGGGCACTTGGTTTTTCTAATATCAAGTTGTTATTTGGGCTGTGTCTAAGTAATTGTTCTGGGTATCTTCTGACGGAGAGATAATCTATTTTAATCGTGACATTACCTTACTGTGACACATTGATTTTGGTACACTTTGAAAGGCCATATCTTGATTTTTTCAAATGGCACTCTATTTATTTGATTACTTAGTCGCATAGAACATGTCAGTCTTCACATTTTCTATATTTATGTTTTCTTCCAAAAGTTGATGGTTTAGAAGATAATTCACATTTTCAAAAAAATCAACACATTATTTCATTTTTCAAACGAGTGACATGAAAAACAATTAATTCTGATGACAGACTTTCACTTGTTCATTGTTGTTATCCATGGCCCTCTATTGATTTATGCTTTAAATTTCAGAAATTTGTCTTGTTTTGCGTGTTTCTGAGAAAAAGTTTATACTATCATATATTTTTGAAAAGGTAAAAAAAAGACAAATTTCATAGTCTATAAATATACAGGGTATTCCATTTAAAAAAACATAAGCTTGCTTTATAACTCAAAAATAGTAAATATCTAACAAAAATTATCTACACCAATGCATTCTACGGAAAATAATCTATAAGAATGTTATATTCCTTTTCGATAAGATGAAGGATAACGGGGATCCCAAAATGCAACATTTTCAAAAATGCCCTGTATCTTAAAAACTAAAAGAGTTATTAAAATTATGTTGACGGCATCTTCAGTTTTACGAAAAAGTAGCACAGTGTCGCGAAAACCGCAACCCTCTATCTTCAAAAATAACGGAGATACCATTCAAATGTACCCAAAATGGGACACCCTGTACTGAGCTTCTATAATTTGTTTTCAATAATTTCTCATCAAATTCTGAAATTGACGCCCGTAGCAGTTACGTTGACGTCTGTTATCAGAATTTATTGTTTTTTATGTCACTCGTTTAAAAGATGAAATAATGTGTTGATTTTTTTGAAAATGTGAATTATCTTCTAAAGCATCAACTTCTGGAAAAAAACATAAATATAGAAAAGATGAAGAATGACATGTTCAATGCGACTAAGTAATCAAATAAATAGAGTGCCATTTGAAAATGAAATGGCCTTTCAAAGTGTACCAAAATCAATGTGTCACAGTAAGGTAATGTCACAATTAAAATAGATTATCTCTCCGTCAAAAGATACCCAGAACAATTACTTAGACACAGTCCCAATAACAACTTGATATTAAAAAAACCAAGTGCCCTGCGATTTTTTTTAAAAATGCTTACAAAGGCATTAATTTTCAGAAAAAATGAACGGCTGAAGCGATTTGCAAAAACTCAACGAATTTATAAATCTCAATAAACGACAAATTCAAATATGTGTAAATATATATAGAGTGCCTTTAAAAAAAGTATCTTAAAATTTGCTCCGTAAAAATGATACACCCTGTAAAGGACAAAATAATTTTAAGAACTGCACTCTGATCTCCCATTTGCAGAACCGTTTGGTTCGTTTCGATATCATTAACGGTGTAGATGCAATCAAGCTTTCCCATATCAATGACTCACCCTGTATATATATATATATATATATATATATATATATATATATATATATATAAATATGTATATATATATATATTTATATATATATATATATATATAATATATATATATATATATATACATATATACTATATATATATATATATATATATATATATATATATATATATAGGTAATTATTTATTTACTCATTTAGATCTGCTTATGATAAAACGTCACGCCTATATTTTTTAGACAATGGTGGTAAAAAAATCCACGAATATGTTTGTATATTAAAGTAATCAAAGTATTTATAATAAACAAATTTGAAAAAGGAAATCATATAAAACTTGAAACTAACCTTACAGAAAAATTAGGTATTTGTGTCCTAATATCGAGAATACTACACTTTCTCGCGCAAAATCGATGAACATTAGAGAAATAACAATTAACTCCGAACGAAGAAAAATTGACAACCGTTTAGATAGATCTCATTTGTTCCCACGAATACTATACAATCGGGAAGGAGTAAACCGCCTAATCTCATCTTGGTCGCTACTTATATCAATGACATCTGTACCGCGTTCTAAGACAGCAGTAGGCACCATCACTTAATAACCCCAAAAAACATTTGCTACCTACTCTTAGGATTATACATAAAGAACTCTCGATTTAAGCCCAACCTATACCCCAATCAACAAAAAATCTATGATCTACGATAGGGCTACGAAAGTTCATAAAATCTCTACATTATAAAATGAAGGCGTTTGAGGAAAATAGTTGAAAACACAAAAAGAAATTTCCCTTACGTCAACTCAATCCACGTACGAAGTCTGGAGAGGCTGTGGACGTTAGCAAAACATTGAAAATCGCAAAACAACATGGAACCTTTACATTGAAAAAAGCAAATGCCAAACTTGTGACTGAAATTCACCCAAATTTCAATATTTTTGTTCTGCCTCAAGAACATATGTATGTAATTATATGTATATATATATATATATATATATATATATATATATATATATATATATATATATATATATATATATAACTTACTGTTGTACAGTACTCTATCATTTTCTAGGAAAATAGGACTGAATTAATTATCAGGGAGGATGAAGGCACAAACGAAGTGAACTCAGATTCAAATTAAATGTCAAGTGAATATAGAATGCTGATAAAATATTTTCGAAAGAGAATATAAAAGAAATAAAATTAGATTTTCTGATTAATTTGCTATTTATATCCAGTAATCGCGGAATTATCGAAGAGGTTCGTGGAAAGTTACATGTTGAAATAAAAAGTTACTACTATTATGGCAATCAGGCGAAAGTTTATTTGTTGTAAAGTGACGTATTCCACTGAGAAGAACGACAATTTCCTATTTGTTTGCAGATAAACACTAACAAGATTATCACAAACAAGGATCAGTGATTACTGTAAAATGTACGAGTACTTTACCTCAGATTTCTATCGCGATTGCTGAAAAAAAAATATGTGTGTATGCGGTAGCTGCTCATAGAGGAATGCTCGATTTTACTTAAAACATTTAACCAAGAAAGTTGACAAAATGATTTTCTGATTATTATAAATCTCGCATTATATATGTATATATATATATATATATATATATATATATATATATATATATATATATATATATATATATATATATTTGTTCCTGTGTTGTATTGTTATTTCCTTGTTTTTTCTCAAAAATAACAGGCCATTTGAGTAAGAAAACTGACTTAAGTGAACAGTTTCGTCACACAATTCGTGACCTTGTAAACACTGTTGAGGAATTTCAATACTTAAAAAGTTTTGAGAAAGTCACGACTTTGGTGACGAAAAGTTGACTGAACAATCAAGTCGGTTTTCTAACTCAAATGGCCCGTTATTGCAAAGACATTTATATATATATATATATATATATATATATATATATATATATATATATATATATATATTTTTTATATATATATATTATATATATTAATATATATATATATATATATATATATATATATAGATATAGATATAGATATATTATGTATATATCTAATATATAAAATTCTCGTGTCACGGTGTTAGAAGTTAAACTCCTCCGAAATGGCTCTACCAATTCTCATGAAATTTTGTGTGCATATCGGGTAGGTCTGAAAATCGGCCAACATCTATTTTTCATTCCCCTAAATAGTAAGGGTGGTCCACCTCCTAACTTTATTTTTTTATTTTTCAGACAAAATTTTTTGTTCTATTTTTTTGATGATACAACATTCACGAATACATACAATCCTAAATTTTCACCCCTCTACGATCAACCCCTATTTTTTATTTGTCAAATTCCTCCGAAATGGCTCGACCGATTCTCATGAAATTTTGTGTGCATATTTGGTAGGTCTGAGAATCAGCCAACATCTATTTTTCATCCCCCTAAATGTTAAGGGTAGTCCACCCCTTATTTTTTTTTCAGACAAAATTTTCTGTTCAATTTTTTTTAATGATACAGCATTCAAATATACATACATCCCTAAGTTTTCACTCTCATACGATCAACCCCTATTTTGTATTTGTTAATTATAAACTTCAATTTTTTTGGCAGGATTTCTATTTTTATTTTGTCATGACTTAGAGTAAAAAAATTCATATTACCCTCAATTTTGTACCCTTCTACGATCAACCCTTATTTTTCCATCGCGATTTTCATTTTTTTAAATCTCATTCCCAGATCCGCAATAGGGTTGCAAGATGGCAATCGAAAATAACAATGGACGGTCTGAGAATAGGTCGTAATATATTTTTCATACCCCTAAGTGATTAGGGTGGTCCATCCCAAAGATTTTTATACATTTTTTGACAAAAGTTTTCATTTTATGATGTTGCATTAAAAAATACATACAACTCTAAATTTTCACCCTTCTGTAAACAACCCATAGTTTTTAATAGCAATTTGAATAATTTAAACAACGTTTGCCGAGTCAGATAGATTGATAGATAGTTAGATAGAAAGATAGATAACTATCTAGATAGATAAATAAATAGTTAGATAGGTAGATATACATCGGCAGATAGATGAATAGATAGATAAAAATAATTTATATGGCAGAAAAACGTTTGCTGGGTCAGCTAGTATGAATATATATATATATATATATATATATATATATATATATATATATATATATATATATATATATATATATATATATATATATATATATATATATATATAGTATGTCCACGGATGGGGTTTACAAGAGGACAAATGGACTAAAAATTGAAAGATACGAAAAATTGTCACTCTTAATAAACGTTTCTGCTTGTCTAGAAAAAAAGATTCATCATAAGAAATTTTAATTTTTTTATACAGGGTGGGTACAAACTAAAAAAATGTTATTTTGTTTAAGAGTAAACATACCTTTCTTTGAAATTTAAGAAAAAAAGTCACTCTTCATAAACGTTTCTGCTTGTCTAGAAAATGCGATTCATCATTAGAAACTTTAATTTTTCGATACAGGGTGGGTACAAAATACAAAAATGTTATTTTGCTTGAGAGTAACCATAGCTCATTTCGAAAGTTATGAAAAGAGGTCACTTTTGAAGAATGTGTTTTCTACACAACAAACCGAAGTAGAACAATTCAATAAAAGGTTCACCTATGTAAAAATTATTTCCCAAAAATTATTCTCTGTCACACCTCTGACAAGTGAACCTAGTTAAAATAATATTGACACTTAAGGTGACAGGTACTTGTTGTCAATGTCTTTATTTAATGAAGTTATTATTTCAGTAGGAATGCTATTTATTGAACAATAGTATATTATTCAGCGAGCACAAAATGATTGCTATTTTTCACGAGGGTGAAGTTTGCGACACGAGCCGCAGGTGAGAGTCGCAATTCACCCGAGTGAAAAATTGTAATTTTGTGCGAGTAGAATACTATACTTTGTCCACGACTTCCTCGAAAAAATTAGTAATAATCTGCATTTTCAACAATAAGAATAGTTATCAAAAGCGTTGACATATCATTTTCTGTGTTCACTGAACACTGCATACTCACGTGAACGTCAACTATTTCACTTGACATCGATTCCATTCCTTCCTTTCACTCTGATGAAAATGAAATAGATAATTTTGCATTTATTAATTTATATTAACAAAACAATTATTGAAAGTAAACGAAGGCATTGAATTTATAGTTATCTTAGTTACATAAAAATCTAATAACAATACTATCCTAACAATGTGGATTGAAATGGGGTGGTTATATTTATTTTACACAACTTCTAATTTTATGAACTTGTATAATGTAATACATAAATGCACCAGCCTGATGATTTATAATAATTGTATTAATGATAGTGGACTGTATTAAATTATAAATATAAAGTGTTCTCGGTGGCTTTCAGGCGGATACTGTTTCTACCCTCTGGTTCGTCTCGAGCGGTACACAACTCTTGACGCGCTGTTGCCAGCGTTGCACAACCGAACATACCGGCGGCCTTGAAAGTATCCACTTTCAACGAAAGCAAATGAGATAAACACTAATTGGCATCAGGTCTGGAGAATAGAGTTACAAAATAGTGCTTAATGAAAATAAGTATACAGTAAGGCATGAGCGGATGAATCAGTCAAAAAAAAAAGAAAGTACGGTCCATAATAAGAATGGGCAAGACACTTAATTAACTGGTAAGATAATGATTTTAGCAATTGCACGTTTTACGATGCCGTTCTTGGTGAGAACGCTCACTACACGCACAATGTTGTCTGATCCAGGATGAACAGAAGTAATTCTTCCTAAGGTCCATTGCTGAGGCAAGGTTTTCTCATCACGAAGGAGTACTAGTCTCCCTTTCATCTCCTGGACCTCCTTCATGAACTGCCATTTTTTTCTTTGGTGGAGATTGTGAAGATAATCATTTTTCCATGTAGTCCAAAAACTTTGCAGTAATTTTTGTAAATGTTGAATCGGATTAACCGATTGGATGGAAAATCCTCGACGCTGAGTTGAGGAGCGGCGTTCAATGGTTGACCGATGAGGAAATGTCCTGGAGTGATCGCCTCAAGGTCGTTAGGGTCTGGAATACCAGAGGATAAGGGTAAGAGAGGACGTGAGTTTAGAGTAGCCTCAACCTGGGTTAATATTGTTATAAATTCCTCAAAAGTAGAAGGATCGGTAGATAAAATACGTTTTAAATGATATTTTAGGGATTTCACGGCGGCTTCCCATAACCCGCCAAAATGTGCAGAACGAGCCGGTATAAAGTGCCATTGCATCTGGCTATTACTGAAATAATTTTGTAATGGCTCACTAGATAAAATGTCGTAAATTTTCATGAAATGATTGTAGGCTCCAATAAAATTGGTTCCATTATCTGAATATAGATTGCTACACATTCCTCGCCTAGACACAAAACGCTTGAACACTGCTATAAACGCTTCTGTGGTTAATTCACTAGCAAGTTCAATGTGAACCGCCTTTGTAGATAAGCACACGAATATACAGACATAGCATTTCAGAATTTTTCGATTTCTGTATTTGCCGTCCTTCAGGCATAGTCAAGACCGCAATTAGAAAAAACACGGGAAGGGGTTACTCGTGGAGCAGGAAGATTGCCCATTTGGTTAGACAGTATTGGCGGATCGGCTCTAAAACAGGGTATGCATTGCCGAAGTACATTCCGTACCGCTTCGCGACCATTCAATGGCCAAAACCTTCCTCTGATGAAAGAAAGGGTAGCTTGGCAGCCAGAATGAAAATTGACTTCATGAGTATGGCGTACTAATAAAATTCTAAAGGGGTGTTTTTTAGGAATTAGAATAGGATGCTTGACGTCAAAATTTATGCTAGCTTGTTCTAATCTGCCACCTACTCGGATTATACCATTGGCATGAAGAAAGGGGTTTAGAGATCTCAGATGACTACTGAATTTAACAGATTTTTTGGAGGCTAAATCCTTTAAATCATCGGCAAAGCATTGAGCTTGAATTACTTTAACCAATACATTTTCTGTGTTTTTCCACTCAAAGGGAGTTATTTTTAAGGAAGTCATTTCGGAATTTTGTTTAAGTTTAGGTCCTTTAGTAAATCTCAAACAATAAGCCACAACGCGTATCAATTTGGAATAACTGGAAAATCTTTCAAAAATATTATCCTTATCTGATGTTAGGAAACAAGTATGATTTTGGTTGAATTCATCAAGGTCTGGGGGTGATCTTGAGTAATTCGAAATGTGACAGTTCGGGGGCCAGTTATCTTGATTCTCAGATAAAAAAAAGTGGCCCGTGCCACCACATGGAAGCACTTTCAAATTCGGTGGGATTAATTCCTCTGGATATAATATCAGCAGGATTGTTTTTGGAGGATACATGGTTCCAATTGTGAAATCGGGAAATAGCTGTTTCTTCAGAGTCACCCAATTTGGCGTAATTGTCTTTCAAAGGTAAACTCACTGTAAATCTACCAGTGTTATCTCTACTGAAAGTTTCAGAGAAGTGTGATTCGCATTCAGCTTCTTCCTTAGTAGGAATTTTATGGCTAGCATAATTCTCTTCAATTTGCCAAAAGTCTTGCAACTGGATATGTATAGAATTGGTTGTAGATAGAAAGCAAGAATTTGTTGACACAGATGGAAGGAGAGGTAATGTTCCGGATATTATCCAACCTAACCTGGTTTTGTGAAGTATTGGTAGGTTTTTGCCCAATTTGATTTGTTTGGTTGATAGGAGTTCTAAGAATATGCCCGCACCTAAGAGCATGTCAATGTCAGAGGGGATATTAAAGTTTGGGTCGGCAAGCGAGATATCGTCTGGAATTTTGAGATTTTTTGAAGATATTTTTTGTTGCGGCGTTAAGCCAGTAATTTTGTCCATTATTAGATAAGGCAATTCAAACATATAATTATTGAACAACGATTTGGCCTTAACTGACGTACGTTTAGAAATATTAATGAGCCTTTGACTCAATCCAGAAATTAGCATATTGATAGAGCTAAAGTTTAATTTCAATTTATCAAACAGTCTTTTGGTGATAAAATTGGATTGTGAGCCTCTGTCTAACAATGCTCTGCATTTTATAGGTTTACCGTTTCTGTCGAAAACATTAATTATTGCAGTGGAGAGGATTGTATAGGTGTGATAATTAATTTGAGATGTCATGGCATGAGTGCACAAGTTTTCAGAAACAGTGGGTGTATGCGAGCTAGACGGTCCGGCCTTTGGTTCTTGTTGTTTTATGTAGGTGAATTGGCTGGGGTTTTGAGATTGGTTTGCATTATTAGAGTTCAAATGTAACAAACTATGATGTTTTTTCTGGCAAAAGCGACAATAAAACTGGGATCTGCAATCATGATTTGAATGTCCCGGTCTCAGACAGTTAGAGCATAGTCTGAAACGCTTAATTTCAGCAAATCTTTTGTCTATGGGAATATCTAGGAATGATTTACACGAGTATATAAAATGAGATTGATCACATAATGGACATAGAGTGTTGTTAGTTGATAAATGAGAGTAAGAACGACTATCATTGAATTTTTTACTAAATTGTATATGTTGGTTGGAAGTATGAGCTTTAGTGTGTAGTGATTCCAAGAGACGGCAACGTTGGGTCAAAAATGTTACGTAATCATCAATTTTTGGAGTATTGTTGGCTTTAATAAAAATTTCCCATTCTTTTCGGGTTGAAGTGTCCAATTTAGAATTGAGGAGGAATATTAGAATAGTATTCCACTCATCAACATTCTCTCCTAAACTTTTCAACGATCTGAAATGTTTCTGAAATTCATCCAGGAATTTTCTCAACAGTGTATGCGATTCTCTAAAAATATTTGACAAGTCAAAGATAGCTTTTATATGGGAGTTATTTATCGCTTTTTTGTTTTGATAACGTTCCCTGAGTAGGTCCCAAGCAATCTTGTAATTAGCATCAGTGGCATTTAATGAGGAAATTATTTGAGCTGCTTCACCTTTAAGGGCGCCTTGTAAGTAAAAAAATTTTTGTACATTGTTGAGCATTGTGTTTTTGTTGATGAGAGAATCAAAGGTTTCTTGGAATTGCGTTCATTTGTCATAGCTACCATTAAATTCAGGCAATTTAATGTCAGGTAACTTTACATGCATTGGGGGAATTAAGTTTGATACGCCACTGGTAGCGGTTTGCGAAACTACCGCGGGAGTTTGCGCGGCCAGCTCTGCTAGTTTGGTTTTAGCTAGAGCTACGATAGAGTAATATTTACCCTCAAACTCACTCCGCTCAACATCGTGCTTATCTACATCGTCAGGTTCAAGGGTTTCGATATCGGTTTGCGTTATGTTATATTCCGAAAGAAGTGATGTAATAGCATTCAAGCGGGTGTCGAGTTCGATCATACTTTGTTGCGTTGCGATTTTTTTTAAATGTGTTTCGAATCTAGTCATTGAACCTTTTATACTTGCTCTACAAGCCACAAGCATCTTTATATCCCCGTGTTCTGCCATTTTGTAATATAGGTACTTTCAATCACAAAACATTCAGAGAACGTTCAATATGAATATAGATTTGTTTTGGGTTGAAATGCACTATTTATTTACTATTTAAATGGAGATAAAGAGCAACAAAAATGTTTCGTAATTTTATATAATGTATGAAATATCAGATACTAGTGAATCATAATGAAACAAAATACTTATGTAATAGATTGTAAAAACAAACGTCAAGTAAAACAACTCTAAACTCGTGAAATAAAGGTTGAGTAGTTGGTTCATTAGGGAAGCAGGTAAACAAAAAGGAAATGACTGACCTTCATCCCCTTGAACTGCAAGCGGCGTTGGCTGCTTCTAAACGGCGATATGCAGCGCCAGCGAAATGATGATTCTTCACAACACAATTTCCGATATCTGAATGTGTCTGGTTGAGAATGCACTTGTATCCGGCTCGAAGGACCATGAAATGGGGTGGTTATATTTATTTTACACAACTTCTAATTCTATGAACTTGTATAATGTGATACATAAATGCACCAGCCTGATGGTTTATAATAATTGTATTAATTATAGTGGACTGTATTAAATTATAAAGTGTTCTCGGTGGCTGTCAGGCGGGTACTGTCTCTACCCTCTGGTTCGTCTCGAGCGGTACACAACCCTTGACGCGCTGTTGCCAGCGTTGCACTACCGAACATGAATGATAGTCTCAAGTTAGGACATACGTTTTGAGTGTGACGTAATGCAGTGTATAATAAACCATTATTCACTTATGATTAATAGGTACAATTGTACTTCAGGAAGCACACGTATAATGACTGATTTATAGTACAGTCATGGACAAAGAGTTTTTATAATACAATGTTATGGGGATGGTCAAGTTTCATACCGCTACGTCATGGAACAATTTACCAAGAAATTTGTAGGAATCCCAATAACTGGGATGGCAATCTGCAAGTTAATAAAAAAGTTCCAGAGAACTGGTTCGGTTTTGGACATCAAAAAAAAAAAAAGAAATACGACCACGATGATGCTGCTACGATCGTAGTTCTTCAATCTGTTGAGGAAAATCCTATGACGTCCCTTAGAAATCGTGCTACTCAAATTCAGGAGATCCTTAAAGCAAATGAATTTTATCCATATAAACCGCACTTTAATCAAAGATTGGAAGAGGCAGATGACGCGAAACGACTTGATTTTGCTTGTGGATAGGAGAAAAACTTTTAAGTGAAAATGTTGGTTTTTATAAATATATCATGTTTTCTGATGAAAGTACATTTTCTACCAATGGAACCGTTGTAACTCAGCACCTTAGGTACTGGTCTTTAGAAAATCCCGAATTCAGAGTTATGGCGAGAAGACAATATTTCAAAAAAGTGAACGTGTGATGCGCGATATCCATCTATGGCCTCATAGGGCCATATTTTTTTGATAACACGTGCAATAGAATATCATATTTAGAAATGCTGGATACATTCTTCAATGATGAACTCGAAAATCTACCATTAAATTTTCGACAAAATATGTATTTTCAGAAAGATGGTTGTCCAGCTCATTTCGCTCGTAAGTTTAGAGAATGGCTTAACCGCAGATTTGAATCGAGGTGGATTGGCAGGAATGGCCCAGTTTTGTGGCCTCCAAGAAGCCCCGACTTAACCTGGCCGATATGTTTTTATGAGGCCGTTTGAAACAAATTGGTTTTTGCTACCGCAGTACCAAATGATATTGAAGTGCTGAAGGGCAGAATTATCCAGGCTGTCTTATCGATATCTCAGGAAGAAATCAGAAAATCTTTCACTTATTTGAAAAAGCAATTAGAAAAATGT